>JAIPRL010003735.1:0-44056 GCA_025469235.1 Pemphigus obesinymphae | reverse complement strand
TCTAAATTATTCTATATGATTTGAATAATATAGTTTTTAAAACCTTGAAAAATTGTAAAGGTAACATTTTGTTAAAAAATTATTAAATTAAAACTTTATTTTATACATGTATTTGAAAACAAAAATATTATATGCTTACATGTCAATGTTTACAAATAATAACTGATAATAGTCAATGATAATTTTATTAATAACAATTATTGGTTGGACGGCATAGATACAATTATAACTTTTGTATTTTAAAATTGCTATAACTTTTTACTAAAAGTCGTATATAGACCTGAAATTGTATGACATCTCTAAATTATATGCTGAATTTGAGAAAAGAAAATCTTTCCCATGATGGAAAGATTTGAATTAACACCCACAAAATATGGCATAGGTAAAATTGTATCATCATATACCTATTTTGTATGGAAATAATGCATGAAAAAAGTGACTTCCATTTTTTCTGAATGATTCTTATAATTTGTATATTTTTTAATGATATATTTTGCATGGAAATTATGTAAGAAAAAAGTTTTTTCTGAATCTTAATTTTATTAGAAATAGAGAATTGGTATACCTACTTTAATTTTTTTAAATTACTTTTTCCAATGGTAAGTATCAAAATTTCGGGAGTGTTGAGGGAAATTTATAATAAATTTATATCTTGTTTTTGTCTGAATGTCTTCTGAATTAATTTATATCCAATTATCATTTAGATAGGTATTAGATAATGTTTTTATGTCCATTGATTTCAAAAACACTAAAATAATTATAATACCAACATCAGATGCTTATTTTTGGATTTTATTTCATATTTTTATAGTATCATGTAAATCTATTGTCCAATCCAAAAATTGATACACAAAATGATGGAGCTGATGGTGATAATGGCTGTACCATTATTATATAAGTCTAATTTGATACTAGTTTCAAAATGGTTAATTATTTCTTGAGCTAAAGTGGCTAAAAATGTATCTGTTTTTGGACAACGATTTACCAAAGGTATAACAAATCCAAATAATTTATTGGAAATTATATTGAATTCAATTTTTCCCATTATATGTGTAGCATCCTCACCAATCCATACGTACAATGGAAGATTTTTTTCTACTATGAATGTTTCCAATTGACTTATTTGAAATTCACCTTCTACAAAATTTTTTTTATTTGATGCTATAAAACGAAATAGGGGACCGAAGAATTTGGAGTGTTTCATATAATAACCTTTCTCCTACAAAGAAAATGTGTACCTATTGCAAATATTTTATCAAATCTATTATTTATTGCTAACCTTACTCATAGAGAAGAGTCATTTTTTATAAATATTTTAAATATGTTTTTCAAAAAATAGGTAGGTAACTATTATCCATTTGTTTTAGTTTCATGTAGGTACTTATAAATGATTAAAATCATGTAGTTTGTATTTATTTTAAATCATGATTTTATTTCATGAGCATACCTATTTTGTCAAAAATAGGTTACAAATTTGTAATAAGATGTGGTCAATTATTACCATTTTATAAGCTTCTTTCTTGGGTTCGTTTGTTTATTTCAGTCCTGCCATACTTCCTATTCTTCCATTTTGAAGTAGCTGATTTAATTTTATTCAGCTTAATTTCTGATTACATTTTATCTTAATTTTCACTTATAGCTGTTTGTACAGGTGTTTGTTTGTGTTGGTATTTTTTTGGAATTGATTAACAAGAGTAAACTCATTTAGCTGTATAACAGAGTCATTCATTCCATCAATGACTGTTATTCTGAAAATGTTGATTGAAACCATTATGTTCAGATTTTTAAAAAATGATTATAGTGTTATACTTTGTCTAAGAAATTTTGATTTTATTAATTTGATGTATTTGTGTGTGTCATTATCAAACAATTTGTATACTGATCTCTTAGAGTGAATTACCCCTCCATCGCCCCCGGATACCACCCAACAACCATGCTTGTTGTACCAATGTAAGTATATACTCGTATTATGGGATATACAATGTAACAAATGTTCATAGTTTAAAAACGCGATTTTTATGTTCTTAAAAAAATTACCGTATCTGTTAATTAATAGTAAATTTAATAAAATTTACAAACATTTTAATTTAAATTCATAAAAATTATTTTATTTTCGAAACTATCAATGTGGCATATACCTATTACTGCCTTCTTTGTGAGTAGGGCAATATAAGAGTAGTAAAGCGTTTGATTTGTGGGAGGATGTAGGAGTAGGTACCTACATATTATTATTTTTTTTAATTAACGATTCGTCGCGTAGATTCCTTTGAAATTTGAATTTCCCTGGCTTGGAAAAAAGAAATATTCAAAGAGTTTTATAACTCCGAATAGTTGGGTCGTATTCGTTGGCTGCACTGTGGTAGTATACGTGATGCAACTACCGGCGGAGCATTGAAACATCGTCCGTTGTTAGATTTTTCTCGGTGTACGTATCTACGATCATTTATTTTTGCGCATCATTCCCCTGTTGTTTTTCCATTTCTTTTTTCATACAATTTTGTTTTTTTGCTATTGTTTTGTTTTTTTAATGTTACGTTTAATTATTTAATGAGATGTGGATCGTACCGTGTAAAACAAGCCGACTGCAAATCAGACGACGACAAGGCAAGCTTGTAAGTTCTTTTTCGTTATTCTGCAAAACCATGTGGTTTCGCTTTTGTGTATGTACCTACCTATGTTAATTTACGAACGCCGATCGGTATTCGGTAGGACGTGTTATTTGGAAACTACCGTGTAGCTGTGTAATTTAATCACTGCGCAATATCGCAAGCCGAAAGATTTTGTGTTTGGTTTATACACATTTTTGTTTCACGTAATTTTTTCCGTTTTGAAGTGAGTACGTGTAGAGAACTGTATCGATATTCGATAGGTACCCAACTATTGTTTAAACAGTGTAATGGAACATCGAACATCAAATTCTAAAATTTTTATTTGGACACGGGACTGATACTGGAGGAATGAGATTATCGCGAGGCGAACGATATTATTTTGTCCTGCCGGTAAGTTCGTACTATTGTGAATCAGGTTTTGTGTACTTTTATTACGTGCATTTGTTTAATGTTTAGGTATACCTATAGGTATTTTTAGTTTTAAGATTAATTGTAAATTTCCTCACCAGGTGTTATTTTATATAAATAACTAAATTGAACTGTTGAGTATTTTAGGTACCTACTAGGTACAACTATAATTACCTATATTGTAATTGTTTTCGGGTAGTGCTCAATCGTTGCAACGGTCAAATTGACCTGACCGGGTCAGTTCCGATAATGATGGCATTTGACCACGAATCCTTCATGCTGTTGGTGATGATAACGGCGTCCATTCAACAAAATGTAACCACCCAAATTCTTTGTAAAAATATAGAAGTTAATATTTATGGCTTGTTTTGAAATGGTTTATTGAGCAAATTCCTTCTGATCGATTGCCTCTAACACAATATCAGATGCTCATATGAATATACGTTTTCCATATTTATATTTAAACAACACTTTCTTAAGAGTTAAAAACAATTTTTTTTGAACACATTTGAAACTACGTCATGTGCCTTGGAACAGATATAGTTTGCATTGGAATTGTAGTTTGAATAACTAATACTTATATTATAAGCAATATTACTTATATAATAAAATAGTATTGTTACCCTTATGGTTATTCTGGTAAAATCTGTTGTTGTAGGCTGTTGGACGGTTTTTTCCGTTCTGAGAATTGGAGAATCTTGGTGGAGGTTCGTTCCGAGTAAACAATATGTCCGTTAATGTTTGAAGAATTCGTTAGTTTATTGAGTTATTAAATAAAGTGTTTAGCACTTTCAACTAAATACCAAATAGAATATAATTATGAATATTGAATAAAACAAATATACCTATACTGTTCCTTGACGGATCGAGACTACTGTCGTCGCACATTTTTATACGTACATACGACCGTGCGAAGACTGATTGAAAATGCTTACTCAGTTAAACATCCCCATAATTCAAATATGAATTGGTTATATCAGTGATTCTTAATATTAGTATAATATAGTAAATAGTGTATAATAAAGTAAGAGAACTAATAGTTTTACATTGGTATCTTTATTTTTTTATTTTTACAACTTTTGAAAATTTGATTCAATCATTACAAACCTACCCTTTTTCCGGTAGGTAGAAAATTTATTTAGAATGGTACTTTGAAAAAGTAATTTTTCGATGAATTCGTGTGGAAATATTATGGAAAAAAGATAAGAATGATATAAGCACACAATTTCTTTAAAATCGATTATAGTCACTTAAAAAGAAAATGCTTGTATAATTAGGTAGGTATATAATTTTTTTTTCATTATTTAAATTCATAAATAGTGTAATCGTTCTTTTGTATATTTCATTCTAGTCTGAATATGAGAATTAACATATTAAAAGAAGAACTCAATGTTCTGGGCACGTGTGATATATAAACATATTATAGAAATTCTTCTTTGTCAGTTGAGTTGAGATTTGTTCTCTAGTTGCTGACGTTGCCTTTAACTGTTACGCTAGTAGTGTGTTCATAAAACATGGTTGGGAGGATTTGTTGTATTATGGCTTGTTGCACCAAAGAGTCAAAACAAATTGTCGTGCTGCTATCCTGAGTTTCAATGGCTGACGATGGTACTACAATACTATTTATTTATTTCCATTCCTATTTAAATGTCGAAATATTTTCTATTCATATATTATGTGTATATTATAATAATAACGAATACCGAAGACTCATCGTGAGGCGTGTTTCTAGAAGGCAAAATAAGTATGCACATACAACATACACATTATACATATACATAAACTTTTGACGTGTCATCTTTCCTCTCTGTGACAAGACATAATATATACATTATACATACAATAATACACACACACACACACACATAAACATGCACCTATATAATGAGTATATAGGTATCTATCATACCTAGATTTGACTTTTCCATTTATTCAGTGTATTTTCTTTGATTTGACTACATGTCTTATCTATATCTACCTATATTAATATTATTTTTAATATAGGTACAATTCTATGAAAATAAACAATTTCTCTTTTGTAATTTTGCAGAACCATAAAGTATACCTAATATTGCTTTTTATTTATTTATAAAATTTATATTATTTATTTGGCACCCTATATTGTTTGCCGTTCTTATGTTGAAGGTCTACGAAATTGGAAACAAGGTAAACATTTATCGATGTCTTTTGGGATATCAATGGTTTGGAGAGAACCAAAAAATCACATCGATGATTGTTATTTTTCTATGGTGAACATTTCCGGTTATAATAAATATATATCATACATATATTATATCTATATATAATATAGAATATCAAGGTCGATGGGATGTAAGTATGATGGCCAATTACTGCTGGTGTTTAAAATGTGAAACTGAAAGAAAAACCATAAAAGAAAATCGAATAAATTTAGTTTCCACGATCCTGCAAAAAAGAAAACTGAAATTAACTTATTTCAGTTAGTCATTTTTTTTATACTTTTAGTTTAATTATTAAGCTTAAATAATATTTTTAAATAAGTATGTATGATAATATTTTGTATTTCATTTAAATTTAACTAGGACAATTAAAAATATTTCAATTATAATAACAATATACCTATATTGTTCTAATGTAAATATTCTTCTCATAAGTCTAAATTGTAAAAAAATGTGATTTGATAGAGACAAACTGACTTCAGATTTGAATTTGAGCATGTCAAAATCTGTAAAAATCAATTATTAGAATATAAACAACAAAAAAAAACTATATTATTATATGTATTATATTATTATAACATATTATTTAAAATAATATATTGTGTTATTGGTCTTAAAAGTAATTATCTTCCTTAAATAGCAAATTATTATGGTATTATAATTAATTAATTAATATTTTCTATTGAAGTATACACTAAATGTCCCGCGAAGATCTGACAAATACCTACAATAACTTTTGTCCTGTTGTATATATTTTTTTTTTTTTTTTGTAATACCTACTATAAAATAATACAATTAGGCAAAAATATATATTTAAATATTTTTGTTACAAGTAAAAATTAAAACATTTTTATAATCCAAGATACCCCCATTTTAGAAATACATTTTTAAAACAAATTTTGGTATAAAACTATTAATTAGGTTACATTATTTTATTAGTTAAATTTTTAAAATTCATAATTTTTTTCTTTCTAATCAACATTACAGCGATGTGAAAAATGGTAAGTACCTAAATATCAATAATATGATTCAATTGATAAAAATATTATGATACTAAGAAAAATTAATGTTTGTTATTTAGTAACTAGCCTAGTGGCTATTTATCATTGATTAGAATGGAGATTTTAGTAAAGTTAAAAAAAATGTAGAAAAATCAACGACTTATATTAATAAACATTTTTAACACTAACATTTTTTTTAAAAATTAATTTATAAAATGGCTATCTTGGATAATAAAAAAGCATTTTAATTAAAAAGAAATTACATTTTTTTATTTTTAGTTGTAAAAAAAAAACTTTAAAATATAAGAATTGTAGTGCAGAGGAAAAAAAAACTTACAAATATTCAACAGAACAAAAGTTATTGTATTTGACATATCTTCGTGGGACATCCTCATATATGTATAGGAAGATTATAATTTGTATAATTAATTATAAAAAAATAAGAGATTAAATTATAATTTCAAGCTTTTAAAAAATTCCTAGCTACTATCCCTACTGTATTGTTCTCATATATATATTAGATAAAATTTGGATTTTGAAGCAATTTTTTTAAATAATTCTTTTGTAGAAATTAAAAATATTTATTTTTTTTTGCATTTTATTTTAGCTTTTTACATAGGTATTTTTTATATGTGATATTATGATTTATATATTTTTTTATTTTTTTACAAAATTTAAAATTTAACCTCTAGAAAAATGCTAAGACATTGGATTAAATTAAGAAAATAGTTTCATTAGAATAAAAACGTTTTTGTTTTATTTTTATTTTTTTATAGTGGGGGCATCAGATAGTTCATTCATGAATTCATGAATGAATGTTTATGAAGTAATAATGATTAAAATATTTTGTAATGTAATATTATAATATGATCATATTTTAAGAGGGATTTATGACATTCACAATAATTATCTATTCCTGGTTGCCTTGAGTAGTAATATACGAGTAGGTGGTACACTGGCACTTGGAGTATCCTATTCAAATTATTATATGGAACAAGGCAACTTCGACGATAACTGTTGACCAGATAATGTAAAACGTTCTTGCCCAACAACCGTAGTTCGGTATTAATGTACATGCATAATATTATATTATTTTATATTTATGTAAAAATACCAAATTGTATGGTTTTGTAATTTCTGATAACAATAGTTCATTAATTTTTTATAACTATCAATTAAATAAATATTTAAGAAAAAATTATTTTTGCACTCCCAAATGTATTGTTTTAATGCCTATATCTTAAAATATGAATAATGTTATTAATTTTATTTTATTTATAAATTTGGCATTTAATTGTGTAATTCACTAAACTATTATTCATAAATCATTAGCACGAACAACTTAGTATCTAGTTGAATTATTAAAATGTGGTGATTCATTACAATATTCACATTTGGGATATATAGTAGCACTTCCTTATGAATCAATATTATTATTGAATACATTTTAATTATTTAATTATGAAAATTAGTCTCATTATTATTTTTTGGAACTTTTCATCGAAAATATTAAAAAACTTTTAATAATTATTTTTGTATTTGTGTCTACATACTAGTATGACAAGTATATTGAGTTAATTGTATTTTGAGCTATACACACATGGGCAACTTGGTAACTTGGTAAGTAACTTGGAGGGGCTTGAGTCCTACTATATAAAAATAATAACCCTCCCCTCCATTTAACTTAATACAATTGTTAATTCAAATAATTAGTTACTAAAAAAATATTAAAACAAGTCATTGATGTAATAATTTAATTTCTCTTTAATAACGTATTAATATGTTAGGAGGATTAAGAGTTAAGACTTACATTGGATCAATATATTATATTATATACTATAGATGAATACGTCTACTACCTTGTATTTAAAATATTGTCTTTATTTATTTTATTAGAAAGGTCCCTCTCAATGTTTAATATTGCCAAATCGGTAAACCTATCTTGAATCATAGTTGATCTTATGTATGTCTTATCCTCCTCATACAGGAAAAAGATCTTTCACATGTAGCAGAACTTATTGGAATAGATAATTGAAAAATTTTAAAACTTGAGCTCTCATTTTGACATCAAGGTTTTCAGATTTGTCAATATTTAATATACACCTTTTAGCCACCTTGAGTTTACTTTTTAATGCATTTTCATCTATAGAAAACAATGTCTGAAAATAGTAAAATAAAATTATATTAATGTCTATTCATTTTATCATTAAGTCGATACTATAATTACTATAATCACCTTATAATTATCAATAAAATATGAACTTTTCTCATAATCTAGTTCTAAAAAGCTATCGACAGATCTGGTCAATTCTAAGCTTTCTTCAAAAAATTTTGTTTTCATATTGATTGTAATAGTATCAAGTACGACAAAGTAAACAAGTACTTTCCAATATTCTTTTACATCAGCTTACAAAAAAATTCTTTAATGATGTTGATTCTTTTCTCTTCCTTTTAGACACTGAAAACTGATTATATATATATATATATGAATAGTCATTACTAGAACAAATTTAATCAGATAATAATAATATTATATAAAATTACATTTTTTAGCACTTGCAACTATTATACTATAAATTATTGTAAACCCAAAGCACAAAAATAATTCACTTTTAACTGTGTATACTTATTTCAACAATTATGCTGCTTCATATATCTTCAGCGCAAACCAAAAACAACTTTAATTTAGTAGTTTTTGGTTCACGATCGATAAAGATGATTGCATAGTTTTTCAAATTTGAAAGTGAAGATAAATTAATGATTACATTCTAAAGACGATTCTGAGTGAATTAAATATTCTAATATTGGAAAAAAAATTAGCCTACCCATGACAATTTTATTTTGTCATTTAGGTATAAAAATATTTAATAGTCATACACCATACAAAAGGTAGTTTATCTTTCCACTTAAGAAAACTACAGGAAAAATATAAAAATGACCCCTTCAAAGTACCAACTGGAACCAATTTGCTATCAAAATCTTCTCTACCCCAAAACTTATATGCGAGTCCTACTCAAAAAAGGTGTAAAATTAAAATTCGTTAATTTGATTCTTTGTATTATGTAATATATTTTTATTTATGGTTACTTTGATTCAGTGATTCAGAGTCTTCGCTGTGTCCTCGAAACGCAATTCCTTGTCGAGCCAAAAAAAGTATGACATCAATTAATCCTTTTAAATAATTTCTATTATTTTTAACTAAGTCTGTATGGGCAATCGATATTTGTGAACTGACACTTCCTGCAACAAAACTTTGTTTGAAACCTAACATTTTGGAAATATTGGTCAAATGCTCTGCCAGTAGCTTCATGTGCTTTAAGTTTTGAAGTTTTTGAATTGGTACCTGCCAACTATTAATTATAAATAAAAATAAGAACAATTATAATTTTATAATATGATAATAGAATATATTAATTATTATAATTTATAAAAATTAAATTTTTATTCATAGATATAGGTACAGAATGATTTGTTTATCGTGCAACACTCCTTTTCAATCAAGCCAAATATATGTATAAATTAATTACCTTTTTCCTATTGTTGAAGCCAATATTTGTAAACACTATCAATTACATCACAACAAAAACAAAATACAGCATTTTTTTTCAAACTTTATTCAAGCCAAGAATATTCTTTTAAATACCTGGCATTGAATGATCTGTTTCCAATTAATGTCATAGGATATGCCTAAATAAATAATTCAAAATTTAGAGAGCTATTAGGTAAACAGTTATTATAATATTACATTGGTGAATACAAATTTGAGAAATAAAAGTTATACATTTATTTTTGATTATCATAGGTATTATTATTATTATTATAGTATTATATTATTATCATAGGTATTATTATATTATATTATTATTAAAAGTAAATTATATTGTAACTTACATTCAAAATGGGCTTTATAGGACCAGTATTCATATTTCCAAGATCATGTATGACATTATTGTTGTTTTGAATACATTCTAAATTATCTTAGTAATCTTATTTATACTTTTTTAATTTTTGGTTGTTCTAATATAAATTGTGTAACTTCCTCTGGATTATCCTCATCACTGGAATTATTAGAACAAAAATCATTAACAGGTGTACTACAATCTTCCATCAACTTCAACTAATAAGAATAAATAGATTATTTAAAATGTTTATATTAGTATATAAAATTATAGACATAGGTACTAATATTAGTTAAGTAGGCATTGATCAAATATTTAAAAAAATATTAGAAATTAATTTTAAGTGTTTACCTTATACCTATTATTGGCTATTACCAAATTTATATTTGAGGAATATTTTCAAAAGTAAAAATTGTTTAATTTTGCAGTCAACGATTTGACTGGTTTGAGTATTGTTATTACCAAATACAGATATTTACTAAATAAAATTGTATTTATTATTATAGGTAAAGCCTATTTTTTATCTATCTATAATTTGAATGTATTTCATTGCTTAATACTTTTATAAATAATATAGGTATTTGAATAAAAAAATAAAAATAAATAAAAATATACAAGTACACCTATTCATATAGATAATAATTATTTTTATTTATTAGGTATACCTACTGGTCGAACACTGGCTTTTGGGTCATCGCCAAAATATTGAGATGACCCAAAAGTCCTAGTTCAACTCAAATACTGTATAATATACTTTATTAAATCAATGCCGTAAAAAAAAAAAAAAATAATAACATTTGTAACAAAATTACCTCAAGAGCTAGCGATTCTAATAAAACATCTGACTTCCTTTTCGGCACTTTACTTTTTCTTTAAAATTAAATATACAAAACATTTTTAAAGAAAAAAAAAACGTCAAAACAAAACTTCGAAAAGAAAAACTGAAAAGTAATAATATATATAGAAAGACGTGATGTAATCATGTGAAGTTATGAAACATCTATATGTCCGTATGGTGCAGTGAATCGAGACAATGACGGTAAATAAATTGTCGTTTAACAAGAAAATGGGTAATCAGATAAAATAATCGAAGTGTGCACATGGAAATAATATTAATATTGTATAAGAGTATTAGACTGTAGTGGTTCACGCGTTATTTTTAGATGGATATTTCTTATCATCGTAATCGGTGGTCGTAGCACAGAATAAGACATAATTAGCATGACAAAATAGATAGGTATCATCACAGATTTTTGATACGCACAACCCGCTAAAATATTTCCTAACCGCACCCGTGTTGTAGTTCACCACTTCTTATTGGCCAATGTTATCTTATGTGTTTTTGCCTGCTGTATACTTGTTAATTATTTAATAGTACACATATAATTAGAATGAATTATATTTGATATTTTTTATTATGATTTAAGTTTTTATAATTCATGTTTAATTAATCACCATACCAAAATTCAAATCCGAATGACAAAATATTAGACCAATGAAAAGTGGTGAACTGAAAAAATGTGTCAACTGTGATAATACCTATCTATTTTGTCATGATTAATAGGACATTATTCTGTGATCGTGACTTATCCACTTTCGTAGTTTATTACGTTTATATACGTAATAAACGGGTACCTTTTACAGTTTTACTATGGCAAATAAATCATCAAAAATATAGTATAACGGCGAGAATAAATGAAAAATTTTACATTTAGACATTATGTATATAGGTTATAGTATATTTTGAATTTTTCAAGTGTTGAAGGGCTAGTACTATATTTAGTGGGGCTAAGCCCCCCCTAGTTACGCCGATGTATACTACACAATTGTAATAAGTAATTACTAAAATCAAAAAAAAAGATTTAAAATCGATTTAATAATATTAATAATAATAATAATTATAATAATATTAATTATCTATCGATAAATCATATTATAATGTATTACGTTACAGCCAACGACAATAATTTTGGACTGTTGATCATAAAAGTCATATGTGTAGGACTTTTAGTATCTTATGATTATCCGTAGAATAATTATTTCTTAAATAGGTATATTGTTTAAAATATTACATTTTTTTTGTTGTAGATGAATTTTGGTTGTTGTGGTGAATGTTTGCAGTGACAGTGACAGTGTTCAGGTTAGTGTGTTTTATATTCTTTATTAGTAGATGATACATTTTCTAGTTTTTATATATTTAGGTTTTTAAACTATGTATAGACACACACCCTATATCACTGTTGTGTCTGTCTGTAGTTACTACTACATAGTTGACTTATTGATTTGGTTACTAGGGAGATATTCTCAGTGAATTGTATAATTAATATTCGGGAGACTATTATTCATTTGTTTATATTTTTATTTTTGTTTAAAATGTGTTTAGAAATCAGGAATTTAGCATGCTCGCAAAGTAGGCTTACCTAACGTGTTTTTTACAATAATTATGCAATCATTTTAAACAAGGCTTAACTCATTTGTAATAAAAGTAATAATATTGAATAATAGTGAAATACATAATACAATATTTGAAACAAAATTAAAAACTTTAATAATACTTTCAGTTGATATACGTTTAACTAACTTCTCTTGTAAATCCTAGAGAGTTAAATAAATCCTAGCAATTTGATTGTTATTATTCACCGTTTGATTGTTTGTTTATACGCGCGTTTTTTTTTTGCGACCATCTATGAGCAATTGGTAGAAAGGTTATTTTCCGACCAGAGTTACTCGCAGAGGATTTGTTTTAAGTATAATTTGATTATCATTGTCTGCCTGTTGCGGGGAATGTGTATTATATACCTGCTTGTATAGAAATCGGAACTTGCGATCATCGAGTTGGTCGTTTGTCGGGTTAGGTCAGTATGACACGTATATAAAAATAACAGCGGTCTATACGAAAATTTGCCTCTGGTGATTGCGAACGACGGATACAAGTAAAAAAAAAAAAAAAAAAAAAATAACACGTTTTGACGAGATGTGTCGCGCGAGCGCCGCGTGCGCGCTCATTCATTGACTGGAAAACGGCGGCGGCGCCAAGGCTATTTTGCTGCTGCCACAGGTGGGCGTCCAAGACGCCGTTCGGCCCACGCCACGTTTTTGCATTTCGCTCTCGATCGCCACGGCCCGCCGCTCTAGCGCCGCCGCGCGATCACCGGAAGTCGCGACCGTTGTCGTAATAATTATTATTACCATGGTTGTTTCGATGATCGTGTTTGACGGCGATACCTACTATTATAATAATATTTTGTCCTATATAGTTGCTTTTAATGATCCACAAGTGTTGGCGTGGTGGGGAAGCTTGTTTTTTTATTTGTTGTCGTCATTTTTCGTTTCGGAGTATAATCAAATTATTACGCAACGGTCCGCGGAGCGTTCATTCATAACGCGGTCCGGAAACTGTCGCTGCGCCTACGGACTGACTTGGCGTGCGCCGTGCCCACTATGACCTACTCTGTAGTCGGTACGCACTCGCGTATCGTTTAACATCGTATTATTTTTTACTGTATACGGGTGGTTTAACGGGTTTTTTGAAAGGTTCTTTTTTTTTTCTTTTTTTTTTTGTCCTGAGAAAATCGACTACTTGTACGAATCGGCGGCGATATTTTAAACGGTCGGGGTGTTTGAAAACCAATTTCTTATTTATTTACCTATTTTAAAATGGTCATTCCGGGTGGGGGTATAACCCGTGTGGTTCATCTTAATCACCTTTAGGCTTAGTAGGGATCGGAAAAATCATTATAGAATTAATAACCGGGTATTATGACCACACCTAGGTTTTCTTCTTGCACGAGGACATTGGTAGCTCTTTTAAAAATTAGATGCATCGGTTGAATCGAAGCATGAGTAGGCTTGGCCTACTAGGCGAGTTATGGTTTGGAATTTATCATTCACCGTGTGTTTCGGGTAAATGGTTGATGCTATAATAGTATCAATTGGTTTGTATGAAATTCCATTGTTGTTATAGTAACCTAGAAAGTGTGTTAGGTTCCTATCCATATCTTAATCATTTTTCTCGGCATTGAAAATCATGCTGAACGTTTCTATTGCGTACTCTGATAGAATAGACGAGTCTATTTTATGAGGTAGGACTAATACTTACTCGTCTCTTAAGTAGACGTCAGCTAGTGGGAATTGACCTGTAGTTTCATAAACTAGATATCATATAACTATAGCCTTAGCTATCGAGTCAACTATGTTTGTAAAAAATGATTCTGACGGAATTCCGCAATGCTTAACGAATTTCTCTCTGTTACTCTTGCGTATGGGTGTATCAATAAAATATTTTACAATTGCTCTCCATCGGCATTTGGATCTATACTCTCGTACATTCCATAACTTACCTTCAAAGTCTTGGACGTAATTCCAATTAATAGCTTCACTAAGTATGCGGAAAGCATCTCGAATTAGCCAGACCGGTATTGTTTTATCAAATTTAGACCATTCTCCTAGTAGAACTGGTTTAGCGGGAAAACAATTATCCATTGAATTTACATAAGTCATACCACCATTGCCGATTTCTACACTGTATGCAATAATGGGATGAGGGTGATTCTTAAGGACATTAAGAATGGGGTAAAAATATGAGGCTTCAGCCATATATACTTCTAAGGAATAGCTCCAAGTAGATCGAATCTTATTCTTATCTCTTGTGGGTATGTGAGTTTGTCCGTAACACGTCGGCTAGTTGAACTGTGATTCCAGCTTCAACGTGGTACCATAGTTTCCTAATGTCATGAAGTACAGTTAGATCAGCCACTGCTTCATCTTTGTTCTTTAACCTAGGTTTTTATATGGTAGACAAGGAGATTTACTTTTTAGTAAATCTGGGTGTTTAGCAACGGTTCGTTCCAGTAGTTAAAGGAACTATGGAGTTGGGTACGAATGCTAAACACTTGCAAACGCAGCATAGTATGCTGGGTTGTGGTTCTTCGGTGGTCTGGACTCTTTGTATTCTAGCAAATCGGCTCTAAGATCTTCAAGTTCATAGATCTATGATATTTGGTTCTAACTGCAGAGACCGACTCCTTAAAAAAATGTCGGTTAATGGCATATAGAGCATTTCTGTCTATTCTGGCCTTACTGTAATTAAAACAAAAGGGGATGCCATCTGGTTGTTATTCTAACATGGTGGATAGTTGGATGTTGTGTGTATTGGTTTGGTTTTTAGTATTGGGAGTGTGTGCGAACATTGCTTCCTCAATAAAAATTTTGGGTGTGAATTTGGATGACGAATTTTGTTATGATAAGCGCATCATGAAGGAAACAATATTTTCATATATACGTGGAATGTGACATCACGTGTGCAACATTGTCACCGGCACAATTTTAATTTTGTATACGGTGCTTTCCGCACATGACATAGGCATCATGCGCGTTAGAGCTGTATGATAGCTGCTTAATTCTATCATCGGAAAAATATATAGAATAATACGAGTTATATAAAAATAATGAAAACGTATTTAAATTTGTTAACAACTACTTTTAATCAACTTAACTTGAAAATTACTGAATATTGTTGATAAATTCAAGTTGATTTTTCAAATCCAAACTTGACCACGATAAATCGCTACAATGTAATGTACATCGCTACTTTTAAGTAAAATGTAGAAGAAATCGTGTCAACGACAATTATTTACCTGTTGCCTGTGCTTAGCGTTATCGGTGTGCACAATGTTGGTAATGTTTTTGTACGGTTTGCGGGTTGTAGGTAAATGGGGTTTACACACTAATATTTATTTACACACGTACACACAAATGCAACATTTTCGTATTATTTGAAATTCAACACCTCTTAAAATTATCAAGTAGAGAGCCATTTTAAATGTACAAGTAAGAGATTGTGTGTGTTGCCCATATTTTTAGTAAACATTGTGTAAAATTAAAAAAAAAAATTATAAAATTAATTTAACAATTTTTATTACTTACATTTATTTAAAAAAAGGAGGTCTTACATTAAGCATATATAAATAAAGAGGGGTCCACGGTCCTGCTTTAGTTTTAGCTAGGGTTCCGTAGCTTAATATTAATTGGAAACCTTTACTATAGGGTGATCAAAAATTAAGAATTGTTACAAAATCCTAAGGTATCTAAAATTTGTTAACTATCAAGACCTAGATTTGACTCATTCTGCTATCACTAAATGCTTTTGTTTGTTTTTAGATATGCATTTAAAATTGAATTGATGCACCTATTAAACTAGGTCCGTGTTTAATACATAGTATGGAACAATTTATTCGTATTTAATGTAAAAAAAAAACCATTTTTATTTGTCATTGATCGTATAAAATATTATATATTATATCATAATATATTAAAGTTTCAGACTACCTGGTATTATTGGGAATTGTGAATCATATTCATTTTATTTTATGAATAAAAAATGTGTATAATAGCAAATATTAGAATAATATTTTTGATTATCGTTAAGTATATTTAGAAAACCTATTTTGTAAAATAAACCTACGATTAAAACAAAAAGGCCAAGAATTAAGTTTTGGACTTATTTTGCATGACTTTTTGTTATATTTCACTTTTTCATAAATAATTATTTTGACATCAAGGTTAAAAAAATAGTTAGATATATTAGTTCCATTATAATGTTTTGTCTGCATAGCTGAAGAATATTGATTTTATAGTAACTAAAAAATTAATACCCACAAACTAATTCTGCCCACGGTATTATGTTATTATTTTTTTTATAAACAGGCATTTCTGAATTTAAATACATATTTTTTGTGAATTACTGTTGACTAACTCTTACGTAGTCTATAGGGTAAGGCGAGGTATGTTCGTGATAAATTTATAAAATATATAATGACGCATTCAATTTTAGTAGGTAAATTTAATTAATGTAATTATTTAATGGATATAGTGTAACGGAACTAAAATATATGCATATTTAGGATTTTATGACCTTTGATTTGTTTCTATGGCAGTTCAAAAATCACTGTGAAAAGTAAGGTAATTTTGTGATAGGGTATTTAATTTTGTGATAGTGGTTAGGTAATTTCGTGAGTAGAAAATAATTTTAATTTTTTATTCATAAAATTGTTTATTATTACACAAAAAAATCCCAACACTTTTTAAAATTTGTTACAATTCATATTATATATTTATAAAACAATATATCAATTAAAATTAATATAATTATTTCCTATTCAGACTTAAAATTTCATAAAAAAAAGTTTAATCATACTTGTATAATAGATAGTATATTAATATAACAATATATTCATAAATATTTCAAAAATATTAAACATGCCTTTTATATAGCTAGGTATTACAATATAAAACAATTGAATTTTTTGGCTTCCTGCCTAAATTTTAATTATAAAATACATTTTAAATTTATTTTTCTGAGTCAGATTCTAGTTGACAACATTTATCGCACATGAAAACTTCTTCATTGTCTTCAAATAATTGACATCTTTCATGATATGGAGTCAAACAATAAGAACACTGCACCCATTTTTTCCCATTTTTCTTTTTTACATCATTATTGTAACTTATTACAAACACCGCATACCCAATTATTATTTTGTGTTGAATTTTTCTTTTTTGTACATTTTTTATATTCTGAAATAGGATTTTTTTTATTTGATACATTTGAACAAGATAGAATAGGTTGATCAGGTGGAGTTAGACACTTGGCACTTGAATCTCTCTTTTTCTTATTTGGGTTAGGTGTAGTTGGCGTTACAGATGGAATAATTAAAATATTTTCGATGGTGGCAATATTTTGAGGTAGATATTTTGTATTTTGAGTGTTGATAGTATCTTTGTTGGTCAATTTAGATGGTGCTATTGCTTCTGGAGGAATAGCGTTTTTATTTAATGGGTAAATACCACTTTTTTTAAATGCTTGCTGAATATTTTTTGTTGAAAAGCTTTTAATATATGCCGGATTCAATATAGTATGAAATGTTGTTCGGTTTGGTTTATCACCTGGATTGTCCCTCATAAACTCATTCAAACTAGTGGCCCAGTTTGTTTTAAGTGGTTGGTATACCCCAACATCCAGTGGTTGTAGCAAGTGACTCGTATGAGTTGGAAATGTAAATAAATAAATCTGGTTTTCTTTCGCTAATGTAATGACATCCATATTTATATGAGAAGCATGTGAATCCATAAATAAAATTATTGGACGGGCACTTGGTATAGAGTCAATAAAGAATTTAAACCACTCCAAAAATAACTCACTATTGATCCAACCTTTTGGAGATAATTTCACTAAAGAATTTGGAAGACAGTCTGTTTTTAGATTGTCATTCCATCTTATACCTTTGAAAATGACTAATGGTGGAATCCATGTACCATTAGCACACACACATCCTAATAGTGTGTGTGTTTCACCTGGATCAGCATATGCTCTTTTATAAACATATCGTTTTCCTATGGCGGTAATTATTTTATTCGGTTTTACTACGTAGGATAAACCTGTTTCATCGCAATTCTAGAGACGGCCAGACATATCTTTTACACCTAGTTTTATCATTAATAAATCAAGTTTCGCATAAAAGTCACAGATCATTTGATTATTGGCCATCGATGCTCTATAAGCAGCTAGATTTTCTGGAACTCTTAAAGTAAGATTATATCTTTTTTTTGTAATTAACCCACCACCATTTGCTAGCAGATTCATTATCTTCATTGAAAAATGATCCACGCCCCGCTGTCATAGCTATGCTGTAAGCAATTTTCCTTACTTGTAAGCACAGTAAATCCAAAACCAAGCTCTTGCATCTGTATTATGTAATTAAATAGTTTTAGTTCAAGGTCTGAAGTGAGTGCATATGGTCTTCCCAGTTTTGGAACTAATGCCGGATTATCACGATTTAAATAATCTTTAAGTGAGCTCCAGGGAACTGCACTGACTTTTGCTGCTTTATAAATGGACATTTTTTGTTCAGTTACCAATTTAGCTGCAGCTACCATTTCCTCATTGGCATAATTCCGATAGGTAACTTTTTTAAACATAGTAATTTTGATCTAAAACAACAAAATATCATAATTTATAATTAAACATAAAAATTATAATTATAAGAAGTAAAAAATATCTATGAATTGATGATTAGGTATATGGAAAAATGGTAGGCATAGTAAAAATAGAACTTCGTGATATAATATAATTTCGTGATAATAGGTAATTTCGTGATATCCTAAATTAATAAAATATTTGCAGATTCACATTGAGAAATAGACAATCTTTATTTTAGTATAAATATTTGGTGTGTAAAACGATTTTTGTTGTCATTATATTTAATAAAAGAAACATACTTAAAAATGTAAATTCATATAATGTGAAAACTATAAGAAAATGCATATCTGCCTTAAGGAATCATTAGTTATTAACAATAATTTAAAAAACGACAATTATACCATTAAATCAAGCATGTTCTCTAGTTTAATATTAACTAAAATAATAATACACTTACCTTAAATACACGTTGAAAAATATAACTTGTAACTTGAAAACGGCATGACGACTGTGTTCAGCACGTGAAAATTAATAAAATTAAATGTATAAACTGATAGTGAACGGTAAACGTATTACAAGCACTCGACGACTATACGATAATCGACAGTAGTACTACGAGTAACAATTGACGCTATTTAAATTTCAACCTGTGAATAGGTATGTTCGTTATTAACGTTTTAAGAAGTATTACGAATTTACCTATATCACGAATATACTTCGCTTCACCCTAGCTGTTGTATTATTTAGTCGTCTATATGATATTTATTTTCCTGTCATGTGTCAATGTTTTCGACTTTGCTTTTTATCAATCAAACTAAATTAAAATGTATTGAATTTCTCATTATTTTAAAATTTGGACGATCTACTTACACGATGATTTAAGATAAAGATATAATTTCGTAAATTTAACTTTGTGTTCTGTTATAACTCGTCCAGTTTATCTACGCTCTCGGCGACGTTACACGTTTGACCAGATCAGGGGTTCAAAAATATTAATTGAACAATGTGCGACTTATATTATAATGGCTATTATTGGATAATCAATATTTTGCCAATAGTATTCCATAGAGAAAACCTCGAAAAAAGTATGTTGGCAATACATCTGTACTCCCGCAATTTTAATAACCCCTACAAATTTAAAAATGTAACGGCCGGTCGCCAAGGGCGTAGATGAATTGGACGGGTTATCCAGGTATATAAAATACACTTTTAGAATATATTTTTATTTCCTAAACACATGTTTTTCTATATTAGGTACTATTAACAATATATTACGAATATTTATTTAAAATATTTAAATTAAATTTACAAACATTCACTACAAATATGACAACTTTTTTATAAATCTAGATATAAGGTATAAATAAATATGGATACTGGATGGAATGCTATCTAGATAATTATTCTTAATGATCATTTTATTTAATTGTCAGATTATTCCTGTTTGCTGAATTTATATGATGCACAGCTTTTATAAATATTAGTTTATATAAGAAAAAATATTTTGTAATTTATTTATGATAATAAGATAATAATCATCAATTATTTTATTTTACTTTCCTATGTTTAGATCTTAAATTTTAGATATTTTATGTAGATGACACTGAGGGTTATTTTTAATACCTCAGAAATTGTTTTTGGGTACTAAAAATTAATAAATTAAGGTTAAAACACTGGTATTAAAATAGGTCAGTACTAGAATTCGAAACATAGCTGATAGTGTGAATTGGGTATAGTAAGCGACAGTGGTAGGTAAAATATTATGTTGCTGTGTACTACTGTACACAAAAGTACCGAAACCATACCAAGTATAAGCATGCTAATAAGCATAAGTATGTAAGCTATACATAGTTGTAAAGTGTTTGAATACTGATATTTAAATATCATATATAAATAAGTATCGAAATCTTTATTCAAATACTTCTCTCTTTCTTATATTTGAGTAGTATTTAAATATACATTTTTTGATATTAAATACAAATTTAACTTAAATACTTTTATATTATTTTGTTCAAAATCAAAATATCACATATAACAATATTATAATATTTAAAAATAAATTATAAATATCAGTGGAGGCTCCGTGGGCTTAGAAAGTGGGAAGGCAATTAAAAACTATTCATTTTTGAAAAGCATAGAATATAATAATAAATATGTACCAATTTAAAAGGTATTTTTAATACCAAAATTATTTTACCAAGATATAAAAAAATAAATATAATATAGTTTTACAAAAACCGAAAATTACAAAATAGTAAAACTTAAACGTTTTATACTCAAAATTTAAGCGTTCATCTTTCATTTCACTAAACAGTCTTCCAAGTTGTTTTATTATGCGATTATGATCAACGGTTTTTTTTTTTAATTTTAAAATAAATATAATAAAAATATCTATTATAAAAAAATAATGTCTCTTTTAAAAATTAAAATGACAGGCATATTAGTTAATAATATTCTCATCTATAAATTTGGGAATAGGTAAGTTTATTTCAATATTAAAAATAATGAAATTGTAATAAGAATGCCGAACGTAAATGTCCTAGGAAAACAATAATACATACCTATTAAATTTATGGTTATATAATTATTTAAAATATTATGATTATAATCAGGAAAATTATTAATAAAATATAAAATATAAAAACTTGATGTTATTTATTTATAAACAAAAACGGTTTTATAATTTTAGTTATCATTATAATTTCTATCAAGAAAAATGATTGAGTAGAAATTTGGTGTATTATACATTTTATATAGTGTATGGTTTATGGTTACATGCATTAGACTAATTATAATAAGATAACATACAGTAAATTGAATTAGCGTATGACAGATAAATAAAATTAACAAAATAAGAGTAACTATGAGTAATAGTGAGCATTATGAGTCAGTACTATCCAGTATTAATAAAGTAATAAAACAATATATTTGGTATTAGAGTTTAAGTTTTCCTTCAGCCATTTAATAAATGTGGGAGGGGTTGTAAGACAGTCAATTCTGGGTCCTCAATAGGCGTGAATAGGACATACAAAAGCTATGTGGTAGGTCGTCTGCCTCTGCGTTCCGCAGTCACATTCTGGCGAGATTCTCATACCCCATTTGTGCAAGGAATCTACACATATGCCATGCGATGTTCATATTCTATTAAGTGTGCACCACAGATTACGCTGTAGATCAAATCCTGTGGGTATATGTCCTGGTGATCTGTTACATAGGAGGTTGTCAGCTGCCCATGTTTGTTTTCAGTTGATCTTCATATCGAAGTTTGTATTAAGTAAGTCCTTGGCTGTTTTTGATGGAGGGGGTGGGGTTTCTAGACTTCAATCGACTTTTGGTCGCATCATCAATAAAATTATTAATGGGCAGTCCGTGGTTGAGATTTTGACCATTATATTTGATAATATTATAATAAGTATTAGATTTTGTTTTTAATTATTAATTGTAGACTGTTAATTTTTTTTTGTTTAGTGAATTTAGTTTATTGAACTAGTTATAATCGTATTTATATAATTATAAAAGTTTAAAACGTATAGTTATTAAGGTAGGTCTGAAAACACTATTATGTTATTTTAACTGCTATAATATTTTTAATAACTGTTTATTTTAAATAATAAATTACTTTTAGCTTTTTATAAAAAATATAAAAACTATATACTCGTATTAAAAAAAAAAAAAAAAAAAAAATACAATGTTAAAAATAACTGATTATAGTTTATAAGTATTTAAAACATATAGATTTAATATAATAATGCACTAATATAATATAACATAATATAACTACTGGTTACATTATGATAAATTATTTCATCCCCCCCTTCAACAATTTCTAAATAAGCCGCTGGTTACAGGTAATTAGGTATGTTACCTATGTTGTAAGCATATAATATTATAATTATTAATAAGACGAGTTTTGTTTTATTTTAAATGTATTTGATATTTGATATTTATTTAGTATTTACTTAAATACTATTATATGAGTATATTACTTTAAATGCTTTTTTAATGATATTTTTTTTACTTACTCATACTTTTTACTTACTTTAAATAAATATAAGTTAAACTATACTTGGGTATATAGTCTGTGGTAATGGCCAGTATGTTATATAGTTAAAACCATGTACAATGTACATTGACCAATACGCAAGGTCTTTCAGCCAACTTGTTATAACCACTAGATGGCAGCTTATGTTCTATTTATTTATTTCATTTTGATATTTATTTAGATTTTTATAATGAACCATACCTAGTCCAACATTATATTTTGTTATATTATATCAGTAGCAATTTTTTTTTTTGGTCTAACCAATTCTACAAAAGTTGGTTTATCAATAATTCAAAGTGAAAAGAGTTTCTTTAACAATAATATTTATTATACGTTTATCTAATATATTTTGTGTTAAATATTCTTTCCATTTTTTCCCAGAACCTCATCTTTCAAAAGTAACTTGTTTTTTTTTTATTAGAAATTTGCAAGGATGGATCGTTTTGTCTTTTAAATTACGTTTAGCTACAATAGTATTATTACTAGTAGATTTGGATTCCATCTTTTTGTTTTTATTGTTATTTTTGTGTAATGTTACCCCATATAGAATTGTGTTGGGAATTAGAAAATAACCATAATTTATATATAAGTAAGAATGTCAAATATTCTAGTTAAAGTATATTTATCTATTTATTTATTTATTACCCCTACAATTTTAGTTTAAAATAGAAATTTTATTATAATAATATTAAGTGAATTTTAGTTAATAATATATTAATATAGTATGCGTGTGTATATTTTTATTGTATGCGCGACCTGCAATCAGTGTTGAATCCAGGTATACCTCGAGGTGGACACAAGCTCTCTGGAATCTCAAATGCCCCCCTGAAAAGTACAATTATTATTGGGTCAGAACAGTGATGGATCTAGAATTTTTTTTAAATAGTAATCATTAAGCCGATAGGTAGACAAGTGATAGGCTTTAACTTTAAATACTTGGAGCTTAGCGATAAATGTATTATTATATTATATTCATGTGTCATCACAAGAGTACTTGGACACTAGGTGTGTTTTCACTTTTCAGTGTAATTTTGTCGTAACTGATAATACAACTTATATTGTCGCGGTTTATTTATTTAAACATTTTTCAATCGTAAGATTTCCATTTTTCTTAAAATTTCTTTATATTATTGAACTTTTTTAAACATATTAATCTACTAAAATTAAGTTCAAGTTGATTGAAAATATGAACTAAATTCAAAAAAGTTAATTCAGACAAAAAGTAAATTTTTATCGTTTTGTTCACTTACTTTGAACAACTGTTGGTATTTTCATAACAATGGAAAATAAATTGTATTTTTTATAATATTTTAAAATGCGTATTATAAAAATAACATTTCAAAAATAATGTTTTAAAATTGTTATTAATATAATGTAATGAAGTATCTAATTATACAAGTAATAATATAAAAACATTTTTTTACAAATATTATTTTAGATGGGTAATTAATAAAAATGATTAAATAATATTTTTATTTCATTGTAATAAAAATATAATTTTTGTAAAGAAAAAATATCAATATTACCACATATTATAATAAAAAAATATTATGTTATTAAGCAGAATAAAATATTATAATGTCATAAATATAATACATTTTCTATCTTGGTAATGAAATTATTTATAGGTATACTATATTAGAATAGGGTTTTTGAGCCTAGTGGAGTTTAGTGTAATAAATTCTTATACTAGATATAATTGTATTCATCCATGAGATTTCACGGAAGAATAACTAACGTGGTCTGGAATCATCTGTAAGCCTTGGTGTTGATTGAACTTCTTTTGATTCCATTTTCCTGTTGGTATGATTGGATGTTTTTTTTTTTTTTTACTACGGGCCTATTCTTTACTCTTTACTTTTTTCCAAGACTGAACTCTTCTGTCTTCGCCTCGAATTGTTCAGCACGGATATCCACATCGCCCATAAGCGCTGCGTCAACTCCCTTCATAGATTAAAAGTTTTATGACTTACTATATACTTGATGTATGTATTTTTCCCCGTTCCTGTTCTACCTCTTACATTCCAGAGACTAGTCACGACGCAGTTATCCTACTACCTCTTTTGATCGTACCCGAAATCCCTTCTGGATGGCCCTAGTCTCGCCGTATATCTCGTATACTCGTCCTCTGTGAAGAATCCGTCCAATGGGTTGACATCATGTAACCACTTCCGTGCCTCACCCTCTATGTTTTCGACATCTCGCGTAAGAGCAGAATCCATAGTATAGAGTTTTTCCCAATATCGGTTTATACTCCATTGCAAATGTATGAACTCGCTTAATTTAAACACTATATGTTTACAAAAGTATATAGTTATTATTATAAGTATATTAGAATAGTAGGTATTATAGAATCAGGTAAAACATTTGACTTAATTTGACTTAATCCTCCTTTTGACCACGCACCGTAATATATATGGTTTAGGTACTTTTCGTGTATTATAGGTAGGTAATGAAATGGTAGAGGATACTTGTAATCTTCGGCAACAGCAGCAGAAATAGAATGAGAGGAAAACGAAGACGACGAATAAGAAAAAGGAAACATAAATAATGGGTCCGGTTTATTATTATTATTATTACTTTTATTTTATTTTGGGCGTCGCGGGGGCAGCGCGCGCGCGTTTATATATATATATACATTATACATATACCTATGTATACGGATATGTGTTTAGGAGAGTGGGGCTCATTGAGCGCGTGCCCTCAACCGCGGCAGACCGCGCACAGCATTCGGTGCGACGGCCGGTAGAGATCGGTCTCTTGAAGAACGGCAGTCTTGTTGCCGGAGCCTCGCACGAGAGACTTAAACGGTCGGCACCGCGCATTACACCGGACGGACGTTGTGTATCGTGAAACACGCGAGTTTCTCCGTCATGGTATAACCACGGCCGCGACTTAATATTTAATCATATACGTCGTCAGTGGATCAGTAATCAGTTTTTTTTTTTAAATGTGTGTTTTAGCAATGAATTTTGACTGTTATTTGTGAAAACGGAAAATCGTTTTTTTTTAACCATACTATACTTTATAATAAATTTTACGCAATAAAATCGTTATATATATTTTTTTTTTGAAATTTCACGTTAAATTAAATTAATTTTTATACACTCGTTGTCGCGAATCCAGAAATGGCCGAGTTCGACGCGAACAACAACAGTGCGTTACCGTTGCCAGAAAAAGTCCAGGAAAAATATTCGTTGCGGCCCAGGGCGTCGTTGAAACGCGAAGAACCGGATGACGACCACGAAGACGGTTGGAAACCCTCGACCCGAGGCCGGTCCACGAAACGGCGGCAGAAACCCAAACCCCTAAGCAGGTACACTTCCGCGATAAAAATTTTTCTTTTGTTCTGCTAAATTTTTGATACGTGTGTGTATGTACTGGTATGTATCTGTATGTATGTGTGCAATTTTTTACGCTCCGTTTTAGACGTAACAACGGTTGGTTTATACGCGACTGTAATATAAATGTTTAGGTAGGTATTTTTTTTTTTAGAAACATTTTTACAGAACTCGTTTTGGCTATACAATTTTTTTTTTCATTTAACGTCTGTGTATAATATATATGTAATATTTCTTAACTGAATGAGTGTTAGTCTGTTATGTTGTGTTGGACATAGATTATGGAAACGAAAACTTGGGAAAATCATTATTTTTCACGATTAATTGTTAAGAATTCATATTCCTAAATTTAAATAATATAATAATTTATTCTACCTAAAAAAGAAATACTAAGATCATATTTGATGAATATTTTAGGAACCTAATAATAAAGTTATAAATAGGTATATAAATTTCCTCCGAAAAATATAATTTTTTTTTACATTATCATATATCAATATTTATAAATAAATCAATGCAGTTACAATCTATTTTCATTAAAAATATTAATTGCTAAATTAATGTATCTATACTTTATTATTTTTATTATATTCATGTTTATTTTTAAAGACTGGATGACGTTTTGCCGGTTTTGTAAGTAAATCGTGATGCCCTTTCAATTAACATATTTATAGAAATAATGATAAAAATAATCATTAATAAATGGCCATAGAACAATTAAAATATTATTTTAAATAATTGTTTATAATTTAGATTTTTCCGTTAATAGTTGTGATAAATATAAAATTATAGTTTTACAATCGTTTTTAATACTTATTTATATTAAATTTTTTACTTGAAAATTAAAATAAAATAAACTTCATAACTGCTACGGTTACGTTGTTGTAAGGATATATTTAATAATTGTAAATAATAATCGAATGGACGCAAGATTTAAATAAAAATCTAAAACAAAAAAAGATCCAACAACTTTTTTTTTGCTATTTGATTACAAAATAATTTATAAATGTAATTCGATTATTCAATTAATTAAAAAAAAAAAAATGTCTGCTTTACAATATAAAAATAATTTTAAGTTTGACCTATATCGAAACTAATCGTTAGATACATTAAGAGGACACCGCACCCTAGGGCGGTGAATTATTACGATAGAATAGACATTATTTTAACTGTAGGAGTACCCCAGTACTAATGCTTAAATTAGGATTCCAGCGAGATTGCCAACATTGTAAATCGATTTAACGTTCGTTCGTTATAGTTCTTTCTTTAAACTCCGAATCCATCACAATAATAATAT
This sequence comes from Pemphigus obesinymphae, assembly GCA_025469235.1. Classification (NCBI taxonomy): domain Eukaryota; kingdom Metazoa; phylum Arthropoda; class Insecta; order Hemiptera; family Aphididae; genus Pemphigus; species Pemphigus obesinymphae. The sequence continues at coordinate 16,284 of JAIPRL010003735.1, read as the reverse complement.
AAATAATACGTTTCCTTCTATGTTCATTATAATTTTTATTATTATCATATATTTTTTTTTCAATCGGTAAAAAATATACTAATTAATAGTAAGAGTCTTAACATTTTTGTTTTTAACATTATTGAATACGAGTCTTATATGAGACTTCATTACGTGTATTTAATTGATTGAAATACGGTAAGGCGATCGTACATTTTTGGGATTGCTAGGGGTACGTCCATGTAATTTATGGATATTGTTTTTTCGAAACAATATACCCGATACTGGGGTGGGCAGTATCAATGATATTTCGTTTTAATTTGTTTTTTTTTTTATATATTTGAGTGCAAACGCGGGAAGAAATTCCAAATCGTATATATAAAACCGAAAACCCATAAACACCACTTCGACGTCTTGTCGAAAACAAATAATCGAACATGCGTTGTCACTCGTATACTATCATTTGAAATAATATGTTGACTTTCGATTTCTGTGAAAAAATTCTAAACACCGACTACGGTACTACATTAACATGGTCGTTTTATTTTACTAGTCATCGTGAATAACATTAGAAAATAAGAACATATATTTCGGACGACAACGGTAATTATTATTAGGACGTCCTGACTCATATAAATAAATTATGTTAATATCAGCTTTCATTGAAAGCGGATCAAATAGTTACCGTCTTCAGTTTTTTATTTTAAAATTTTTAAATATATTTTTATGGACGTAAAAATTAAATATAAATATCGTCCATATATTAGTGTTATTTGTAATTTATTTTTTGTGCTGAATCCGTTTGTGTTACGTAGTCAAACCCATGCTGAAAATTCTTATTTTATTAATATTTTAATATTGGTTATATATTATCTAATCAATTATATTTCTATATAGACTGAGATGATTTAAGTACTTTTTTTTTAAAAAAAAAGTTCAAATTGTGATATTTTTATACATATATTTTTGGTTTTTGTTTACTAGTGAGGATTGCTAAGCTCTTATAGTTTTCTAAAAAACCTTCGCATTTGAATAGTGATCATGTCAGGTGGTCTGTTTTACGTTTTTGGAAATGTTCATGATATATATTATAATTGTATATACCTATTAAATATTGTTCGCCTATAGAAGTATGCACTTAGCAACAGATTCTAAATGTACCAATTTAATGTGAGCATCAGTTTTTATTATTTTGTTCAATGATTTGTCAAAAAAAAAAAAAAAAAAAAAAACAAGTTTTTTAGATTAATACTGGTGGTTAATATTCAAGTTAATTAAATGTTTGTTATGTATTATATTAATAAATTAACAAATTATAAATAGTTAATTAAATTTTTGGATATGGAAAAATTCAAATTTCAATTGATTGAAAACTTGTAGGGCCAAATAAGGCAAAATAGATAGTGAATAAATTATTATGCATACAGTTTTGGGCACTTAACTTTTCAAAAATAATAAAATTACAATTATTTATTCTATTCCTAAAATTTAGTGATATTACATTTTAATTATCCAAATTTTTCATGCAATGAAATCACTTTACTTTTAATATTCTGTTGCTTTTTGTTCGGCAATCTGCAAATCACATAATCTCATTTATTTTAATTTTTTTATTTATTTATTTGTTTATTTTATTTATTTAGATATTGCATGTAATAGGTATAAATATTACTAGGTAATTAAAAAAATTTGATACCTATTTCAATATTTTTAAATGTCAGTACGACTGAACACTTCGAAACGACAGTGATGCGATTAATGGATTGAAAAGTCAAATATGGCATTACACAACAACCCGCAACCGAAAACTAACGTTTTTTTTTTATCATCATTTAGTGGTCAGTGGGCTTATATAATATGGGGGTTTTATAATGACTTAATATAGGTAGTTGAAGGTTGAAGCTAAAAATATAGTTTTTCGTTTATCTGATTATATATTATAGTGTTATACGATTGTAATCTAATTTCTAGCGTAGTATGTTGGGCAAAATACATTTTTTCTTTATCCGTACACAGGTTCCTCAGATATAAAAAAAAACCCGTGAAACGTGTCACAATAATTATTATTATTAAAATTAACGAAATTACTCATAAATAAATGCAATTAAATTACGTAATTTCGTTACAGTAAAGTAATTTTATTACAGTAACGAGTAATTTAAATGACTATACTGCCCTTTACTGTAATAATTATGTACACATACATCTAAACATATTATACTGCACACGTATGCCCGGTCCCTTAAGTTTGCATATTTGCGCACGTTGTCTTCATGCGTGCGCGTGGGTAATAAAATAATGACACCCGCGGTTCTCTCAGGTATCGGAGGAAGACTGCAAACGCTCGCGAACGGAGTCGAATGCGAGAGATCAACGAAGCGTTTGAGGCGCTCCGGCGGGCTGTTCCCCATCTGGCGGTGGACGCTCACAACGAGAAGCTAACGAAAATCACCACGCTCCGTCTGGCCATGAAGTACATCTCTGCGCTGAGCGGTCTGCTGACGGCGGCGCCCGCCTCGCAGTCGTCCGCCGCCACGGCCGCCGCGGCCACGACAACGATGTCGTCCGTACCGCCCGACCTGGCCGCGTTGGGCTGTTTGTCGCCGTCTACGTCCGACGACGTGGACTCCCTGCTCAGCGAGTACGCGTCCGATTTGCTGTGCGGCGGCGGCGGCGGTGGTGGTGGCAGCGAGTGCTCGTCCGCCGCATCCACCGTCGGGTTCCTCGCCGATCACCATTCGGCCGCTTTCCTGCGCGACTTGCCCGGCGCGGCCGCTTCCTACTCGCTGTCCCCGTCGTCGTGTTCCATGTCGGCCACCGATATGGTCGGCGGCGGGTTCTCGTCCCCGCTGCTTCCCGCCGACTTTCCGGTAGACGTGGCCGCTGCATTCATGCCGTTCGCCGATCATCCGCTGCCACCGATCGACTTCAACGGCGACCCGTACATGTTCGAAGATAATTTCGCCTGCACCGAATTCAGCTAGATCGCGGCCGTCGCATCCGCCGGGACAAGGTGCCATATAGAGTATATTATAAGTATTTTAAGTGTGAGCTGACGTCTGGTATTTTTTATTTGTCAGTCTCGCGAATGCATGAACAAAATTGTTCGTTTTGGTGTTCTGTATCATTCTAGACATTGTGATAATATATAATAATAAATATTTATACTATATACAGTATAGTATATAAACATATAGTTTATAGTTAGTTAAATATTATACGTTATTATGTCGTGTATCGCGGTTTGGTCGTCGTCAGTGTCCAACTGTAGCTTTTCGTTTTTAACGTGTTATACATTTATTCTCATTATCTTTTTTAACTGTGATATTGTGTTCAATTTCCAAAATGTATTTTCCCTCTGCAATATCTCCGGCCAGTAATGATATGATATGTGTGTTCCCAAGTAAATTATTCTATTTTTTCGTATTTGTAAATCCTGTGTATCATGTGTATCTTGACCAAGTAGTAAAAAAAACATTTTAAAAGCCAACTGGTGAAACTGGTTATACACATAGTGTGATTACCTATTTTTCATTTTGGATCTTTTTCTTCGGCTCTTGTATACATAATATTTTACACTCTATACACGTCCCAGAACAATATAACAATCTCTATACGCCTATCGTCGTAAAATCGTGATTAAAAAAACCAAATTCAACTTTTTCGATTTGTCATTGTTTTTGCGCGCGATAAAAAAAAAAGTCGTAAACGGGTTTATGCGATTATATGTTCAACGATAGATTTTGCGATCGTTGTCGTCATTCAATAGTTTATTTTTATTTTTTTATTTACTCTGATGGTAAACTGTATAGGGAGGCATATGCGCGCGCGATAGGCACGTTATCTCTGGCGATAATCAGTCGGTTTTTACGGTGATTTATACTGACGGGCAATCCGTCGCTAGTAAGAAAATAAACTCATCCGACCTCCCGTCGAGTCCGAAAAAAATAACAGAAGACGGTTTAAATATTGGCTTAGGATAATGTATTTTATTTCTTTTATAACCGATTTCTCAGTGAGAGCACATACATACTTACCGTGATCCCCGACACCTTCTCTTTATTTTTATTTACTATTTGTTGTAGCAGCTTCATAATATATGGACGTATATAACATTGTTCTTGCGTGTGTCGCATTATTCAACTCGGTATTTTAGATTGTTATGTTTTACTTAAAACTTTCGGATATTACACAAGGATCTAAAGACCCACCGAAAATACACACGCATCGTCTTAAAATTTTGTATCCATATCAGGGCGAAGTATGGGCAATGTGTCTTTCTTTCCATTGACATCTTTCTCCTTTTGTTACCTTTGGCGTTTAGCGTCGTAGTAATGTAATACGTATATTATAATGTATTGTAGTAGATTATATTATGTATGTTCATTATATTATTTATTAACATTAAGTTTTGTAAATTAAATAAAATCATATATATACACACACGTGTACATAAAAAACTATTTTTATTTGTAATAAATTATTCATTATAATAATTTATATATACCTATATTTGTGTATGCGACTTCTGTCGTAAACTATATTTTATTCCGTTGAATCCTACATGAATCCATATATTAAATAGCTCACTTTACACATATTATGGTATATACCTCTATACGATTTTACGGTATTTTGGAAAAAATCATTCCATAGTCCAGCGGAAGTTATGATGATAAAATATGTAAAACCGTCGGCAGCAGCAGCGACGACAGACTGTAATTAATCGCATGAAGTACGACGACGGCTGCATGACCAAACAACAGGTCTCTACTTCACCAGCTCACACCAGATTAATTAATTTTTCTTACTGTGGGCATGACATTCAACGGAATATTTACACCTCGGCGGCAGCGTCCGCGGTGTAGGCTCTCGTTAAATTATATGATATCCTTTGGTGGTATATATTAGTATTTTTCTCTTGCTGTGAAAAAAGTATTGTTATGATTTATTTTGTATGAAATTATATATATACAGTATACACATACAAAGCCCCGTAGCAATGGAAAAACTCACCCAGGCCGATGGCGCACGGAAAAAAATAAATACTAAAATAATAAAGTTAAATAAAATATAGTGAAAATTACTATTTTATAGGTAAAATTATTAAAATTATATATTAATAAGTACTATATAAATATAGTTATTTTATATATAGTAATTATTTTTGGCAGTAGGTTTTGTTTACCGTTCTTATAAGACTGGAGTTTTAACTGAATTTAAAGCCGGGGTAATAGTTCGATCGATGGAACTAGACGCTATCTAGCATACGGTCTCGGGTGTTTTTTTTTTTGCATTTTTTACAAGTTTTTATTAAACGTAATTTACTATAAAATTATAGTAATTATTACTAGAAGTTTTGGTTTGTGTTAATATAAAAATGTTAGTATAATTTTTTAGTAAATCTGACTAATATTATAGTTATCCCTATAGTTGGTATAAATAACACTTATTTCAGCTATTTTTATAGTAGAATTAACTATAATGTGTTTTCCGTGCGCAACAGAAAAGTGACACAGAATGAAGGAAATCAATGAAATCAATACTTTTTTTGAAGCATTTTTTTTTGCAAGGGTGTACAATTATTACATTGCCAAGAACACCACTAAACCTTTCTACATTTCTGTAATACATATATTTAATGGTGACGTCTATGTTGTTGAAGTTGTTGTGTCCGAATCACACGAATATAAAATATTTTGTATGATAAAATTAATAGGTACCTAATATAAACCTAGTTTATTAGAAATGTTTGCCAATGTAATGATAGTTGTGATGCCTATAAATTATTATAATTCATAATATACACCTTATAATTTATGTATCATCTCAAAAACTTTACATTTATGACTAGTATTCTCATATGGTATCTATATTCCTTACTAATATTATTATATAGAGATTTGAATGTATTTGTTATAAATAACAATACAGGACTGTGTTATGAAATATCGTGTTCGTATTGATACGAATATTGATTAATATCAAATAATGAATAATATAGTGTAGGAAATATGTACATAATTTATTTTAACTGATAAAATTCTTCCTGTAACTTAGTTATTCAATATTATCTATTAAAAATATACATATTTTCTATGCAATGTATTTATTGTAATACATAATATAATATTAAACAGTGGTATTTTTACGATTTCGTTCCTTTAGTTAGGTATCATCTATGTGCAATTTAGGAATCCCCTATAATAAATAATCTCGAGAAAATATAACCTCCAGAAAAATAATTTTATATTATTTTTTACATACATTAATAATGTACATATTTTTTGTTAAAATTACATTACATTACATACAAATTAATTAATTTTTCGATATGATGGTTATTTTTGTACTTATTTATATTATTTTATTAATATTTGATTAATTTTATTATTTATATATTGTACCTATCATATATGCGACATTGCATAATTATTTAATTAAAAACTATTAAATAAAGAAAAAAAATAGATTTTTAATTTTCCGTAATGTTTTAACTTAATAATTTTAAAAATGACTACCTAATTGGTAATTAGTTTCCTAATATTAAATGATATAAAAGAAATAGTTCTGTGGAAGTTTTCTATAAAGTTGTGTACTTGTGTAGTAGGAATCTTGTTAGTAAATAATATTTGGGTTTATTTTTTCGCATTACCGTATTTTAGTTATCTATACAAATAATGTTGATGAGCAAAAAAAAAAAAATTAGTTAGGCCATTTATTGCTACCGTCACCTAAAATGGTGTTCCCCCGAATTGCCCCGTAGAGTCTCTCTAAATGTGCCACTGTATAAAGATTATACGATGACTTCGGTATTCTATCAACAATGCTTATAACAGTTATAACATAATATCATGTTATCATCATTTTAGATATCAAATTATTGCTGGCAACATTTGCTACTTCGCTGCCAAGAACAATGACGACCCGAAACCGATTAGTCGGGACGGGAGGACGGTTCATAAATCATGCCATACATATATTACCTATTCGTCGGTTCTTTTGTTTTGCGTTCCTTTAACGATGTTTATACCGTGTGGTAATAAATTGTCGTAGGGGCACTAGAAAAATGTTAATTTCTCCTGTCACCGGCGAATATTTATTTCGTTCTGCCCGGAAGATGTAGCGATTTTTTTTTTTTCAGTTTTCACTTTGTATGCCGGGTGCAAAGTATTTGTATTTTAATTTCTAATAATACCTATTTTGATCTATATACTTAAATATTGTTTCTTTGTGGACAGAGATCACAATACTTTCACGGTACTTAATGTCTGTCACAGAAAGCGACTGAAATGAGGTTGTGTTTGGATGACGGTCGGTGTAAGACTTTGTCAAATAATGTGCGGATTTCGAAACGGCGAGGAAAGAGCCGGTTTTCATCTCTCGGTCTCTCAGTAGTGGGGGTAAACCTTCGAGAAGGAATAAGTAGGAAGGATTAGAAAAGATATTAAAAGATTGGGAAGTTTAAGAATTTAGTTGACATTTTACCTACCAATATTAAGTATAATACGGTATCCAAAATATATTACCAATAGTTAACAGTTATTATCATTTATAATTTAAACAAGTTCGAAAAGCCCGCGAGCGTGATATTCTCGGTTTCTAAAGTATTTTAAACAATAAACTGTAATTTAATAAATAATTTGTTTAACCGACTATTTTTGTATAAAGTAGAAATCTAAATCATTTTAAATATTATATAATATGCCTAATGCCTAATCAAAGTTGTTGGGCAATATGTTTATCGCTCAAACTAGAAATACCTACATATATCAATGATGATAACCGATTTTATGTTATCCATTTACTGTTATCAATGTATGGTAAGATTCATTAATCATTATAGAAGATTACATTGTGTTAAAATTATTTTCAGTACAGTGTACAACGTTCATATTTAACTTTAATTCATTTAATTTTTGTTTAAAATATCTATTTATTAATGGAGTGATTTTATGAAGAATTAATTTTTTTTGGTAGTGCACCTAAAATATTTTGCTCGACCCTTCCCCCACACACTAATCTCACGTGAGATTTTTTTGAATGCTTATTTTTAATGTAAATACGTTAATCGCTTGATTGCGTTGGATTCATGAAAAAAAAAACATAATTTGCCTAATTATTTTTATTCGAGATAAGTTAATACTAGTATTTTAGACTACTAACAACGTAGTTTAGAATCACATTCTAATCACACTATTCAAATATGCCAATATTTGTACATTAACGCAACGTTTAACGACAATCACGGGAACGAACCAGTGATAAACATTTGTCCAATTATATTAATATATTATATTAATGTAATTATATTAATATAATGATCGAATTATACATATTGCCGGTAACATATATAATATTAGATACTTATATTGATTTTATGGAATACTTTCACCAGAACACCGGATGTTTTCAAATTTGGTGATTAGTATTAAAGTTGCACGGTTATATTTTGAACGTGGGTAGGTATTGCGCAAGAAAAAAAAATTATAAAATTAATTCATATCAAACATAAAATATTATTATGTACTTTTTCTGAATTGATAAAAATTATCCTGTAAAACTCGGTTACTCAATATTTGCATAGACATAAAAAAACAGTTTTAACGATATTTTGTTTTTTTTTTCAAAGGCTTGTGTTGTTATATAATAATTCTATTGAGTTAGAACTGATGTTTTTTCGGATAGTCTTGTTAGTTGTATGTTAGTTACATGTATGAATAGAGTAGTTATTTATTTATTTTGTTAATTTGCGCCAATTGGCAATTTAACACGGTTACAATAAAAATAAAAAATTGATAATTTATAAATAAGATACATATGGAGATTAACATATAGAAGATATTAAATGTATATGATGATAGTTATTGTAGATGTGTGATATGTACAGACAAATAAAGATTTATAATATTGTTAGTAGATGAAATGTGTAATTTATTTTTATTTATATATTTTATAAAATTCAATATTTACCAAATACGCTTTTTTCTATGTTATATTTTTAATTTCTTAATTTAAAATAAAAATAACATTTCATCTTTCAAATGGTGGTAAAATTTCTACCTTTTTTTTAAAAAAAATAAATATCACGATTACACTACAATACAAAAATACGTACTGACACAAGTATATTTAAATTTTTTTAATTTGTTCCTTCATTTTTCTTAAAATTTCATAAAAATTGCCTATGCAAAACCGCTTAAAAATCGGGCGTGAGGCATAAGATGGGGTGAATCTTGAATTCGATTATAAAGTGTTTTTATATGTAGAAAACGGTATGTATTAAAAACCGAATTTTGAATACTACGTTTATATTATTATTATTATTCATTATCCGAATATACGTATACCTACATTGAAAAACACTTAAATATGTACAATTTATGCTATTTTTATTTTTTTTTTTATAAAAATTACTCCCTTTTTGGCCATGCTCCTCCTCATCATGTAGCGTCAACACTTTGTGTAATTTAAGGGGGCGAGCGAATCGCGTAATAAGGTTGGCCACATCGGCGGGGGAAAGCGTCTGGCGCCGTCGCGCGTATGTGGGTCGGGCCAATAAGCGCGCGCGATGGGCGTCAGTTGCTGTGGCCGCGGCAGCACGAGCGACAGTCGTCGTCACCGCGACCGATGACGGAGTTTGCATGCACTGTGTCCTTGATGCCGCCACTCCAATGTAAAAAACTGTTTTAATAATTTAAAAAAAAAATACAATTTTATTCGGTAGGTACAAGAAGAGAATGGCGTATAACGTATTATTACTTTTTCGTATTTTTTCATAAATCTATATAGTATTGTAATCATCCGGCAAAAAAAAAAAAAAAAAAATTAAAATGTAAAATCTAATTTCTCCACAACAATACGTTTATATTACACCAAATTAAAAGTAATGGATTCTAAATGTTAGTAGCTATTTAAATATGTATAAAAAAAATTATGAAAGGCCTGGGTGCATATAAATTTACATTGAAGTATAGAAAAATATTGGGTGCAGTTTATGGAAATTGTACTTTTTAATAATATCTCAACAACGGTATCTCAGAACAGAAATGTTGTAAGACCTTTTTTGTGTATCTCACTTCACCCAATATATTCATTTAGGTTTTGATTTTCGAACACCAAAATTTTGTAGATTACATCTATTTATATCATCAGTATTTGAGGTTTTATCATGTTTATTGTTCGACCGAGATATTTGAAGATCCAAATTCTATTGGCTACAATTGAACATTATTTGGTAGTCCATATATATAGGTAGACACGGTAAAAATCTAAGTTTGAAAGTCAATTTTACTATAGATATAATCAATCATAATTGTTTTGGTCAAAAATGTGAAGTCAATGTATCAAGAGATCTTACACCATTCCAGAACATTTGATATCTAAACTGATAGTTCTAATGTTATGGTAACCCCGTTATAACTGAATTTCAACTGATTTATTACCAAAAAAATAAAAAAATAAAATAATAATAATTTCTAATTGTTGGTTATTTATGGTATCCTATTATAAAACAAAATTACTAACAATACATATAATATTATTTGTAGGTAGTTACAACATTTTAAGTACAATTTGACGAACATATTTTTGTTTCATTTTTGATATTACTTTAAGCATCTATACTTACCGGGTAAGTATTTTGTATTCATTATAGAAACAATCAAAATGATTTGAGTACCTAAGATAAAACCAATTATATTTTATTTTTGATGTGAGGTAGCTACTATATAAAATAGAAAGTTCATTGATGGACAAAATGTTAATTTTATTATAATATTAATTAGGTTTATTGGGTAGTAATTTATCAAAATGGTAATGCTTTCATTCAACTGTAATAATAATTATTATTATAGTACTTATTTTTACCATATTTGTTCATTGTTCACTTTATTAAGAAATGCTGATATTGTCTTTAGCACAATCTACGTGTTAAATTAAAAACGTATTCCCTGTTATTTTGTGTATATTTTTAAATAACTGAAAAACCTTTTTAAATTGGCATTAAAATCTTCTTTAATATACCTACTAATATTATTATTGTAATATGGTAAACATATAACATTTTAGGTTAATATATGACTCCACAGTTTTAACCCTTTCAGGCAAGCAATTAAATTTTCAAAAAAAAAAAAAATAATTAACTAGTTTTCTAGTCAAAATGAGCCTAAAATTAAATTAAAAAAATTTCCAAATTTTTTAATTATTAATTTGTATTATATTGACATGATTCTAAAATACTCATAGGGCAAATAAGGAACATATTAACGCCAAAATTACAATTATAAAAAATGAACTATATTTAACATTTTCTTAAACAATTTTCATGTTACAACAAATTTATAATTTTTATATTATAATATTAAATAATTATTTAACAATTTGGTAATTATTTTTAACTTAAAATTATTATAAACTAAATTTTTATAAATATAACAAATAATTTCACTTTTAGTTACTCTCTTTTCACTAGTTAATTTTATTATGAATTAGTAGTATTATAATAATCACAATTTTTGAAGTATCACATCATTAATTTAAGTATCCACATTAGGGTTGTCCTTGGTTATAAGAAAAGAAAAAAAGAATTAATAGTATTGAGGTCTCACCCCCTCATTTTGTTTAATATCAGAAGAAAGTAATTTTAGTTAAATTTGGTCATGATCACTCAACCCCTTCTTGTGCCTATAAAGGGTTGAAAATATCAAAAAAGGGTAGTTTTTAGTTTTATTAATTTAATTACAAAAATATTGCACTTAGCATAAAACTTAAAATAACTTTATTTATAAAACATAGTATTTTTCATAAAAAATGTTATACGAATATTTTTTGTAATTTCATTAATTTCCAAGAAAAATAATTAAATATAAAAAATTTAATTTTTTTGGAAAATTGACTTATTACGGTTATTTAAATATTATAATATAATATTTGACACACGGTTAGCGATAGGATAAAATGTTTCATATAAAAATTATGTAAAATTGAATTACCTAAATGTTAGGTAATAAGTAAAAGGTTCATTAGATCTATGGTTTTATATTAAATAATTAATTTGTTAAATGTAAATTTTTACGGCCAAAATGTGAAAAAAACTTTTTTTTGAGTATATAGCTTTTATTATTTTTAGAATATTTTAATTATATGAGTGTATATCAGTAGTGATTACCAACATTAGGAACCCCTGGAAAATGTAGGAACTATGAATAGTTATAACTACTTTGGTATTATTCCGATTTACTATTTTCTAATATTTTTGGATTCGTCTTTGAATTCACTATATAATACAACATAGGTATTATAGTGATAAAACCAATAGAAAATCTGTAATACTACAATGACGATATATGCGTCATCGGTCCCAAAAGGGTTAACATTTTTTTTTATTTTAAAAAAACCATTTAGTCCTTTGCCATTCATACTTATACAGGTATTAAAAAACAACATTTTAAGAGTTATTATTTAAGAACAGTTTTCCAAAGATCACATTTAAATGTTTTCCAATCATCATTTCCTGCACATAAATCATGCGCCCATCTATAACATATAATACACTAAACACGGTCTGTCCTCCTCAACAATCGTTTAATCGACCCAAAATCACGATCTCAAGGTAGGAACGAATGACCCCTTACAGGAAATAAGTGGGTGATAGTTTAAAATCTGTACCTGTCACATAGATTTAGAAGAAATCTCGCGACTGTATGATTCTTATTTTGTCCCGCAGCCCCATTACTGAAAAGTAATATTTTCTTGGTACTACTAGGAACTTCATTCTGAATATAATACCATAAAAATGAACAAACTTCATTAGGCGATTTATTTGCCTCTCCTTCGTGGTACACATATAGCTTGCTCTTGTTGCTTTTCAAATCGTGAATACAAAACACGTTCACCCAGAGCTGACGCAGGTAGAAAACTTCCTAGACAGGTATATTTGGTAGTGGTAAATTTTGTATATAGTCAAAACATAATGCTGTAGTTTCATTATCAATGTTTTCTGTGGCGGATTTTAACTCTCTGTAAAATTTTACATTTTCATCTTGAACCGATGTATCTTTATCCCATAAATTTTCGTCAGGTCCAGGTTGGACTGGAGAAACGCGACGGCGTTTAACTGGCTTGCTCTCTATCAATGTTTGGAGATAGGTATCTTGTATATTTTTGCTACCCATTGAATAGAAACTATCCCAAATTAATTTTAAAATATCACCTGTAACTTTTAAATAACATTTTTGTGGACATTTGCAAATAATTTCCTGAGGAATAGCTTTGGCAATAATTTCTTGACCATTATATGTCACGTATTTTGAACCTCGAACACGTGAATTTCATATTATATTATGTTTATATGTTTCTGGATGAACGATACCTTTTCTCCTTTTCACAGATGGCTCTTTTTCAGATTCTGAGGTAGACATGATTTTATATAATATACTCACTGCAACATTAATTCTCAAACACTTTAAACAAAACACATACAAACACTGCAACGAGTAAACATGAAAACACGTGTGTAACCGCGAAATGACTAGTACTTTGTGTACTACGAGTGTGATTTACGTTTTCGTTATCGAAAAGTAATTTTATCATACCATAACTGCCAAGATACGAATAATATTATTATTCGTCAATTTACGTTTAGCACAGAAAGCCCTTATACGACGTCGCATAGGGGTTTTCTGCCGTAAACGTATATTTCGAAGCAATATGAAAAAGTTAAGGAAACTGGTTCTTGATGGGTTTCTGTTGTAAACGGTGCACCTACCTCCAAACTACAAAATAAACGCAAAACAAGTGAATTTTTTTTTTGGCGTTTAGGGGGTTTCTGAAATAAGTGATTCAATTGTTACCAACGTTTTATTTTTACACCATTAGATGGAGAATGTTGTCTAGATTCTTAATATCCCCTTTAGTAAGAAACACAAGAATTTATAAAAAAAATTAAGTCGTGATTTATTTTTGTTACATTTTACCTCAGTACTGGGGTAAATTGTAACATGGTGTGGGGTGAGTTGTAACACACCCAAATATTTTGTTTAATTTTTATACACTTAAAAAAACTAATACAATATTTCAATATAAAACAATTCTATGAATTATGTGTATATATTAATAAACCTTTATAATGACTTTTATTTATAAAACATAATTATTGCTATAACAATACATAACATATCATAAGTATTATTATTAATAATATTAAAATACTAATAAATAACAAAATAAATAATTAAACTTTAAGGAATAATTTTTAAAGGAACTTTCATAATATTAAAATTACATAATAAAAATAATATAGCTATGTAATTAGATATTTTAGTCTTTTAGTTGCAATTATCACATGTGTAAAATGTGCTTTTACATTCCCTTGCACAGTCTATATGGGTCCAAGGCTTACAGTCTTTACACTCAATCCACTCATTATTTGCCTTACTCGAACTGAAACTTAAAAAATAAAAATCGATATTTAAAAGATTTTTATTTTATAATTAACCCCAATATTTATTTAAAATAATATTTGTATAACTTTTTAAATAAATTATGTGACTTTGGATAGTATACTGTAGACTTCTGATTTTTAATGTAACTCTTAATCTAGTATAATTTTCATTTTGTACCTAATAAAGTATACATTTTTCAGCCATTTAAATATTTGTTTAAAATGTATATTTAAAAAAATGTAAAAAAGAAAAAAAAAGAAAAAAATAAGAAATAGAACTTCTTTCTGATATACATTAAATGTTTAAAATATCTGTAGTTTCATTAAATTAATTAAAGCATTGTTTCATAAAATGTAAATATACATATTGTAAAATTTCATTGTTTCTATGGAAAAAAAAAAATATATATATATACAAGTAAATTTGTGTTTAATTTCATACAAAACATTAATAAGGTAATAATTGTCATCGTTTGGAAATGTTATTTTACTTGAATGTATTGTACTATAAAAAATATGATAAAAATATAATTACTATACCCATATCATATTCTGAATATTATAGAATCACTTGAATATGTAAATACAACGAATATTGTTTTTCATTCTCTATAAGAATATACCTAAATCTATATATTTCCGTTGTGTGTACAACATAATATGTTATTATATATTATATATATATATGATATATATATTGTATCATACTTGGTCGAATTGTTGAAAAATATTAACAAGACGACATTTGCCCGAATTTACGTTTTTGAGTCCCTGGCATGACATTGCGTTCTGTAAACTCTTTGTATAAAATGTTTTATTCGGTGTATCCTTGATGCTCGTATTGTCTGTCTTTTATCGTCATTCCTATAAGTGTCTGGATGTTCGACCCACTTGGATAATATTATATATTTATATAAATGACTAAATCGATTTTAGTGATTTGGTTTAGGTATAATATATTTTAAAAATTTAAAAAAAATTAATTTATATATATATGTATTTATATATATATATATATATATATAAAAACGTTGTTTATGTTAGTATATTATAACAGAGATATTGGTAATGGGTATATTGATAACTCTTTTCTGAAATTTAATTTGTGTATTTTTCTGATCCTAATAATATGAGAATATCTGTTGTCTAGTAATATAAATAATGATTCATTTTAAAGAAGTAATTTATAATAAATATTTCCAAATAAATACAATTTTTATTTTAATATTTTGTTTAGCTTGACCAGCTACAATAAGTGCTGTGTAACAATTAAATATTATTAATTGCATTTATGAAATTATGCTTTATAAGCTTAATAACGAAAAAAATGTAATTTACGTGATACTATTATCTATTAAAAAAAAAAAAAAAATATATATAAATATATAATAATAATAATAATAAATTAATAACATTTAAATGTTTAAATGGCTATCATATATATTTAATTCACTTTTTCTTTGAACGTTCATACAAATAGTAGAAGTCGTAGTATATAAATCAGAGGTTCACTTATCCTGATTCAAATATAGATTGTTGGTTTAATATATTATATAGTTTTAATATTTTATGATTTTTCCTAATTTCCGGTCGACTTATTGTATAACACAACACTACTAATGTAGATAATATTATTACGACAATAAAAGTTACATGAATAACACGTGGAAACAGTTTTATAATATTCTCATTAGTATTGTATTATTTTTATTATGCAGACTTGACTTGCTTTGTGGGGGGGTACTCTGTCTCAAGCCTGAGCTTCTTCCAGAGGGTCGGATGTTTTAGGGAGTTGAGACGTGATGAGGGGGCGAATTTTGATGTTTGAAGTTTTAGAATTTAAGAGGACGGTTTCTTTTGCG
>JAIPRL010003734.1:0-44057 GCA_025469235.1 Pemphigus obesinymphae | reverse complement strand
TGCCGCCGGCTCGGACGAGCGCGGGGCTCGCCAAGCCACGCGCCGTGGGAGTGCTCTGGGCTCGTGTTAAGCCGAGCTCGACTTTTGGCTTGGTATACAGGCGCGCCGCCCAAAGCTCGCCGAGCCACGCGCCGTGGGAGACCCCCTTAATATATGTATATACCTATTATTATGTATAATGTACATATTCTGTGGTTATAACTTTAAAATACGCATATTAAGAGGATGCTATACCCGCATTTTCCGTCTCCGTCCATCTAATTGGCAATATAGCAAAATTATACAACGTAAAATTGAAATGATGGCATTTCGGTTAGATTTAGAGCTTAAACACCTATTATCATATTTAACGAGAAGAATAATTTTGAGTGAACCTCATGAGCTTTTTGTAAAATATTGTCAGAAAAAAAGTAACGGCATTTTTAGTTTTTGATATTTTTAAATAGCTTTTACTTTTTCGTCAGGTGATATTTTACAAAATGCCCACGAGGTTCACTCGAAAACATTGCTCGCTTTAAATTTTGTAATAGGTGTTTACACTCTAAATTTAACCTAAACGCCATAATTTCAATTCTGCGTAGTGCGATTTTGCTATATTATCTGTTAGATAGACGGAGACAACAAATGCGCGTGTAACATCCTCTTAATTACCTATATTCTGGTCAAGGAGAGAATGTCGCCTGGAGAACAAAAAAAATTGAATTAGTTTTTTCTATAATATAGATCTTCCATACAATTTATAACTAAATACCATTTTTTTAAATTTTTTTATTTAATTTTTGAATATTATGTACAAAAGAACAAATTCAGTCTTAATAATAATAATAATAATAATAGGTACACCTTAACAACTAATTTTTGATTTATGTAGGTAGATATAATATAAAATATATAATATAATGTGTCATTTTAAAATATACCTAATAATGTTATAAAAGTAGGTATTAAAATTACTATAAATAATATAATATTTTATATATATAATAATAATATATATGTAAATAAATAATTACATATATTACATTTTTTGTGATTAAATGAATATTTGAACTGTGCCACCTGGAATTTAAACTAAAGGGGACGCCAAACTTAAGCTAAGCAAAGAAGGGGGAGGAGGCCGTCCCCCTCCGTCCCCCCTCACTTTAACCACTGGATATATACAATAAAATAGAAATACTACAATATTGATCCTTTGTACGTAAGTACCTATATTTATTTTTATTTTTTTAATAATTGCATACAATACGCCATAAATATTAATGAATAGGTACCTAATGTTTTTTGTTTCATCATTGACCTGCACATTCTACTGGTGACGCTGACTGTGATCGTCCTGCGCAGTCCCTCAGTCCCCGTGTACCTATATAATATCTGTTGTAAGTATATATTGTATACTATACTTCTACAGCAGTTTTTTTTTTTTTTTTTTTTTTAATTACAATAATATACTATATTAGTGGTGGTATTAATGCGAGAGAAAAACACACCGATGTTTAAAAAACAAACGCAAACTGCTCACTATTTTACTCGCTCCTTTATACACTATCAGGATTCATATATAGGTACCATATTTTGTAATCCTTTCTTGATTAATATACTGAGACCACTCTAGGATTCGTGCCATAATCCTTATCTAAATTAAGGTGACCATCATACACATAGGTCCCGTTTTCGAGGGATTGTCCTGTTTTTGAGGATTGCGTCCCGTAGTCGTCCAAACAAATTTTAAGCGGTAGGTACCTACGCTTTTTGCGCCGTTTCTATAGGTGGGGTCCCGTATTTTATTTATTGATGAAATATTGACAATTTTAGTAGAAAATTATTACGAATGACCAAATTTTTTTTTTTTTCGTATCCGCTATATACTATATCTGCCTTACACAGTGTACCTACCTATTGATTGTATTATTGTTGACCTGACCACCCGTTCCCAGGCATAAATCCAAACTAATTTCTTGTAACAAATCACAAATATATGTCTCACTCCTTACTCCGCATTATCTATTATATTTTCCCAAATATTCATTCTGTGACTTATAAGTGTTATCCCTCTATAGTTCCCACATGCCTCTACATCTCCTTTACCCTTAAATATTAATACGACACAAACAAAATCAGACAACCTGAGACATTTTCTTATAACGTGTATTTGTCTACCCTTTATTTTACATTTACCCATGAGACAGTAGTATTTTGTAATTAGGTATTTTAATCTTTCAGACATTAAATTATTTTGTGAACGTTAAATTTATTTTTTGTATGTGTATTTTAAAGTTTTAATCAGTAGGTTTACCTATATGTAAAATAAAATATCGATATCATAAAACGAAAATGTTGATGTTATAAATTATTATTTAAAATATTCCTTTTTTGTCTTCGTCTTCCATTTTACTTTTTCTCTGGCCGAGTGCTCTGAAGTACAAGCACAAGTGGACAACACATTACAATATTCTTTACCTACTAACATTTAATTTTGTTTACTAATATCACTATGTAATGAGACTTATAATTTTGTTTAATTACTTAATTTCTATACCTACCTAACAAGGGCCGCCGTCCCGAATAAATATTTAAGGGGACGGTGCCGACTGACATTCATTTACCGACGATTTAAAGTTTTTGAAAAATAAATAATAAATCATTTTTTTCAAATTTAAAATAACTGTAACTCGGTCAATTTAGGATTTACAAAATAATATATTGGACAAAAATATTTTTTAAAAATTAGGTTTATCTGAATCCAGGGAACAAAAAGTAACAAAAATATGGGTTGTTCCTAAAAAAAAAGCAAGTTGTACTGTAGATGCGCGCACAGAAAAAGTTAAAATTAGAAAATTTCTCCAAAAATTATATTTTGATACCTACTTCTTTAGCTATACCACAAAAACGGAATTAAAATTAAAGGTCATCCGACTAAGATTTTAAGTGGTACATTCTAGATGGGACACACTGTATTTAATTTAATTTCAAATTTGACTTATTAATCGTATAAACATTTTATTGTTTATTATATTATATTATACTTAGGATATCATCTTTTTTTTTTTTTGCAAGTTTATATTACCTATTCTCTTATTTTTTTTTTCTAATAAACATGAAATTTTTTGTGTTACAAACATTTTGTTTTATATTATTTTGGTGTTTTTCTTTGCTTTTTTTAATTAATGTTAGTTATTAATACTCATTTTAAAGCTAAACAAAAATATTTAAATTTTATAATGCATATTTCATATTTTTTCTTGCATATTTTTACCTTTATAAGTGCATATTTAATAATTATAAGTGCATAAAAATCCAGTCTTTACTTATATGTTTTATGTTATGTTTTTAGAATTACATTTTTATAGTGGCCAGCTATAAGCTCTTTGAATTTATATTTTATATCCAATTTTATTGAATTTTCTTTTGGATATTAACAACATTACTTCAGTTAAGCTTATGAATTTTTCATTAATTTTATTAATTTATTAAATTAATAATATTTTAATGCAATCGATTTTTTTCATTTATTAATAAATAATATTATTAATTAACCTATAAAGATTTAGTTTTTTTAGAATCATGTGACTGTCACTTTTTTTTATTAAAATTTAAAATCCTATTCTCTACTAGTTTAATCATAACAATTTAGTAAAAAAATTAGGTCTGTGAAGATGACCACTTAAAAAAATATAATTTTAAAAGAACGATAAAAAGGTAAACATAATATAGGTATATGTTTTGGTCTTAATATTCAATTGTCTATAACTTTAGAAAAAATATATGAATTTTATTATTTAATATTTTAGAAATGCACAAAAAATAAATATGCAAAATAAAAATAAAATGATTTCAAATGTACACAGTGGTGTCCCACTTAATAAATTTACAATTTTGTAATACAATTGGCACACAGTATAATATAACAATATTAAAAAAAAAATCATTATCATTGAAATAGAGTAGTATGTTCAGTTTAGAAGTAAAAAGTATAGGTATATACATTGTTCATATCATATAAATTATTAATTATTTGTCAACAGATGGATTAGGATTGGTTGTTTTTAATTTATAAAATCATAATACACATTGACATAATTATTTATTTAAATTTTATTCAATAATGAATAAAACATTTTAATGTAAGAAAAAAATAATACAATTAAAAAAAAAACTAATGATAATAAAATTTGAGTACTCTACAAATGTATTAACTTACATAATGAAAAAACATTGTTACATCTGTGATTAAACAGGTGGTAATTATACATAATAGTTGATAATCAATCAATTTTGACAGTAGTGTAAATTTTACGCACAAATGCATAAGCCCCAATGTAACCCACAGTTCCACACATGATACCTAAAGCAATGCTGAATAATGCCATGTATCCAAAATAAAAAGCTGTTTGGAATAGGCCATACATTCTAAAACAAAACATAATTATATTATAAAGATTATTAGATTAATAAATCAAAAAATATAGAATAACTAACAAAATATATATAAAATAGTTAGTATAGTAATGTTTATAATTTACTAATTTATTACTATAAAATAGTATGTGAATAAAAACCAGGAAAAACAAACTTACTTTGTTTTAAACATAAAGTAATAAAATGAATACAAATAAACATAAAATGCAGTGGATGCTGCTGCTGCAAAACTTGTCCATTGCCTATAATAAAAACATTTTTGTTATACACAAAAGACTAATTATTTTTATTTATTATATTTAAAATTTACCATCGGTAATCTTCAGCATTAAGTAGAAAATAAGTACACACAATTGTCACACAAACAGTCACTACCATAAGTATCAAAACGACTAGTAGCATAAATCCGTAAACATAATATATTTTATAAGCCCAAAATGATGTGAATATAAAATACCTAAAATAAAATATTCCATAATTAATTTGCAATTAATAAATATTATGTTTTAATATACATCTCAATAAATATTGATCCAAAGGGCAGTATTCCGCCAAGCATTGTAATTATTAAAGGCTCCATAAACCATTTTTTTTCTGGTATAGGTCTTGGTACAGCATTTATTCGGCATGGATAATCTGGTTGCCCAGACAGATTTCGGCCAAGCAAAGTTCCAACCAATGTGAGAGGTAGTATAACAAAAACACATATACATGCCACAGCAACCTACAAATCATAATTATTATCATAATGATTCATAAAATATAATACCTATTTATAAATCAATATTCACCATTGAACCAAATGGAATGGCACGAGATGCATGATAGTAGATTGCGATAAAGTTTATAAGGAATGCCATGCCACACACCAATGATGGTAGTAAAAATGCAGATAACAACATCTGCCTAATCCAAATACGTCCCCCCATTTTGGCATATAAGGATCCACCAAAGTAACCATTTACAGGAGAAGTTACAGCATATACAAATATTGATGTACCCAATAATGATCCCCGCCTAGTAAACAAAAAAAAATAATTGTATTAATTATAATATTATTATATTAAACAAAATATATAAAATATTGTAATATTATTTACTCTGTGTATAAATCTCCAATTATTGTAAATGTTATAACTACAAGAGTGACTAGAGTAATATGGTGACCACATCCAATTATAGCAGAGAAAAGCATTGGATACGATGCTGGACGGAAAACATCACCATGAACTTGTTTCCAACCATATTCATCGCCTAAATCTTTGTCCTATTAAATATTATTTAAAATATTAGAATATGTAGGCTAAAATTTAAACATATTAGATAGGTATATACCATTGTATCAACTTCTTCATCTTGACTATAACGAGCGTAATCTTTACGCACAGTTCGCAACAATATCATTGATACTAATCCAACTAAAAATATTACCATCATAAAACTGTTGAAAATACTAAACCAATGAATCTATAACAAATACATATAAGCATCTATTAATAAAATTTACTAGCAGAAAATATAGTTTATAATATGGATAGACAATACAAATTGATTTTTTAATTGATTCTTCGACACCAAATTATATATATATATATTTTTATACTTTTATAGATTTCAACAAAAATAATTATGGTGAAGACAGATTTGACCAGACAAAGCTTAGTTTTTAAGTTACGGACTTTAGAAATTCACAAATTTACTACCTATTTAATATTCTTGCAGCGTACCAACACATTAATAACGCTATACTATTATTATGACCCTTGTTTTTGGCCACACCTAGAAACCAGACAGATTCACCCCTCACTACTTTTACTCGGACAGTTTAATTAAAATATATCTTCAGATTTGTGGTTAAAAACCATGTGGAGTAGGTAACAGAAAAAGTAAATGCTTTTTAAATGTAATTTTTTCTAGACTACATTTAAAGACTAGGCTAGGTGTTTTGGACAGTTTAATAAAAAATATTCCTAAATTTGTTGTGAATAACCATGTTGGGTAAGTAACAGAGCAAAAGTAAATGTATTTTATAAAACAACATTTTTAAACTTAATATTATTATATCAGATGCTATATATAATATCTATTGTCAATGTGTTAATATCACATTCAGAATAAACTGTCTGTTCAATTTCAAAAATTTGTAACTTCCAAACTAAGTTTGTCCGGTCAAATCTGATTTCACTATAATTTATTTTTTTATTTTTTTAAACTACATAGTTAGGTTTGAGAAAAAATTTCATAATTGGCATACTAAGATGACCATATATCCTGTTGTTCTGACAAATTTTAAGCAGGACACTTTTCGTATTATAAACTAATGAAAATATTGTTCCGTTTTTTTAAATTTTCAGAATATGTTTACCATTTTTATGCCAACATTAAATAATAAAATATTCTGTACATTTATAATTAGATATCTAATTATAATGTAAAAGTTTAAAAATGAAATTAATTAAAATTTCACCTTTAATATGATTTTAAGAAGTCAAATATATGTAATCAGTAGTTTATAATTATTAATTATATAGATACTAATACCATATTATTAAATAATATACTAAAATGGTCATAACTATATATACATATTACACATACTAAAAATGAAAATATGGCTGATTTCACACATTCACTCAATTTTTACATTTTAATTTATAATCAATCTAAAAATTGATTCATTAGTAAAATAGCCCCATCTCTAGACTTATATACTTACTCTATGCTGGAAGAATTTAGGATCCAAATATTTATTGAAACGATCTTTATAAGTGATAGTAGAAGGTTTCCAATTTATTTCATACGTGAATTCAATATTAGTATTCACTTTCAGCTCAACTTTTGTCTCTGATGTTAAATTCACATCAACAATATGGTGATCATTGTAGCCAATGTCAAATTTTTTATGCGTCCAAATATAAAATTTGTTATTAGTTTCATCTACTTCCCCAACTATGCCTGAAAAATAAACATGATAGGCAATTTTATTAATATAATTATAATAAAATAAAACTGAAAAACCAATAAAAGTTTAATATAAATATAATTTACCCCAAATTGGAAGGTCGTCGATATACATTTGATACCAATAGTGATTTTTTACAGCATATACGAATGCTTTTAATTTACCATCGTCCAAATTTACTTGACAGAATGGAATTTTAGATATGTCATCTAAATAAATTATAAAGATTAATAAACTGTGTGAAATTTATTTGGTTGTGAATAACTACAAACACTTACCTTTAAAACGCATATCCAATCCACTATACACAAGCTCAACACCCTGTAATGCTTCACCGAGTGTTTCATGGTAATGGCTAATTGAATCTTTAATACCCGCACAAAATGGTAAACTAAAATAAGTATACGTTTCTTGTCGATTATGATATGGACCTACAGTGTTCATCCATAGTACCACTTCCTCATTATCTTTGTACTAAAAATATATATATAAAGTTAAGTATATCAAGCCCAGTGTACAATATAAAATATATTAAGCATTTAATACTATATGTAAACTGTTTATAGGTGCTTCTGATATATGTTGATTAAACGTGGATAATATAAGATGGATTTATAGTTTATTTAATAAACATAAAACAATGAAAAAATTACAAAAAGTTCCGTCAGCTCGGAGGTTTTAAACCTTGAACTATATACCTAGCCTTCATACCTAATCCTACACATTAACTCACTGGGACACACTTGTTACATTATTCTAATTTAATTATAAGACAACTTAATGTTTTTTTTTTAATTTACATTATTATAATTATATTATTATTTGTAAGTACCTATTAGAATTAGGTACATAGGTACATACCTACTCACAAATTTATAATGTGTATTTATATCTTCTAACATTTAATTTTAATTCTAATATATAGACATAGGTATAAAGAGATCTTAGTCCATGGATTTTAGAAGTAACAATATTATGGTCTAAATATTGCTTTTTATAATTACTCATTTGATCAAAATATCTTCGTAATGTAACTATGTCTACCTTAAACCTATATGCATTGTTATATAACAATTATCATTGTCATAACCATATTTACACCTCATTTGAGAAAATAAATGTAAAAATAAACTACCTAGGTATACGGTTATACCTAAATTAAATTTATCAATACAAATGTTTATAAAGAAATATTATCAATAGACAAAATTTAAAATTTAACTTAAAGCAAATGTATTCAATATATTCTTTTATAAATCGATCATCAATATTTTAGAATTAATTGCTGATGACAATTGATTATAGATTATCGAAAAGTTAGGTCAGTGTGGATTTTAATGCTTAAATATTAAATATTTAGAATTTATTGTTTTATCTTTGATGAGAGTATAAATAGGTGATGAAAATTAATATTTTTTATAGTTGAAATGAAGTGTAATATTAAATTAAAAATACACAATTTAAATAATGTGGTATATTAGGAATATACATAAAAAAAATCGAAAATAAGACTTTAATACCTATATAGTGGTGGATTTACCATTTATAATTGTTGAATCTAACATAGTGCACACTGGGAATGACCTATTTTTGAGATCAATAATGCTATGTTATAACTATTTAACAATTAGCATTCAACATCAAAATGTTGTAATAGAATAAATAATTAAATAGAATTATTGTTTTCTATATTCGGCCACATCAGCAAATAATTTAATCACTTCACGTCTATATAATAATTAATAAATAATACACAAGCACACAGATAGTGTAACTATAAAGTTGGCACCTAGTATTGATTATTATAAAATGTACGTACCACATGATTGTGTTCATCACAATTGACGAAATACAAATGTATAACAAAAAATGAGAAGAAAACTTTGAGGTGATTCATCTCAAACCGTTCGCCGAGTATCTCAGTAAATCATTTTCGCTACATAAATCTACGCGTTCATAATATTATTTAATAGCTAAGTAACTAGTTGAGTCAACTGTAAAATAAATCGTTTCTATAAATGATTACCGTAATTAATTTGAAAATAATCACAATCTCGTGACAAGAAAAACAATTTTTGCTAATGTTTGGATATTTTATACTTTTTACTTTTTTATCAATTAATTTATTGATGATATTTCGGGATCACGGTTTTCATGATAATGAATTTTCCGTACGTAGTTCAAAGCCCTGGAAGTAAAAATAAAACGAACATAACCAATAAAAAATTAACGAATTTTGGAGCTAAAAAGCCAAAGAGTTCCAACATGTATACCACGGTCGTACTCCTCCCACTGTTGTTCGATTTTTGTCGCCATGTCGCTGGAGTTCGGACGCCGCTCCGAGCCTACGCAGCGCTACACATCAACAACAACAACAACAACAACAGCAGTCCACCGCCGTCCCGCGCCTTCTTTTTTTTGCTCACTGACAAATCTGTTCTTGTGTTTAGTGCACGCTCCTGGGCCCTGAAATAAACCGATGCATACGAATTGATCTCTTTATAATAAGTGTTATTATAATTTTATTAGTCGTATACTCGTATGTTGTTCGTATGATTTCCCCGTCAAGTTGATGCAGTTTGCACTACAAAACAAATCAGGTGAATATTTTTCTTATAATTTTTACATTAAGTCTTTCGCGTATACACGCGTGGTGTTTGTGTTGCGTTCCAACGCTATCGGCGCGCGCATGCCGCGTAAATGCGTATTACGCGTTACCGTAAAATACTATTATAATGTAGAATTCATGCCTGTTTAATGTATAACGAATTATGATTTATATTTTCATTCATCTGAAATGGAAATCAATCTGGAAATGGAATATCGGTGTTGACCGTCTTTAATGCTCTCTTTATTTCTGCCCGTTTAGAATTGCGACATACCTAGCGGATTTATATTTTCATTGTAATCCCGTTTTGTATTCGCCTCGATGTCGGCGGGTCAGCGTGTGTCGTTCGACTGAGTATATCGTGAATCGAGACTGGTCAGTTAGACGAAATTCGGGTCAAAACAACTCATCATAACGTGGGGGTATGAGTGGTTGATTCCGATACGTCTATTCTCTCGCGACTCGAGTATTTCCAGTAAATGAATAACCATGGAGTGTATGACTCATGTACGATTTGGCCAATGCCCATGAGTCAATCTAATGTCATACTTACATGTGATGTAGGTACCTACCTATGAAGGGCAATCATTCTTTTAGTAACTTTTGTTCCGTTACGTCCATTGTATTACCTACTCGGATTATATGCAAATCTACCAAGTTCTATCCATGCATCCTGTGGCCGTTAGTGATGTGATGTGTAAGTTCTGATATTTTTTTTTTTTAGATTACATTAAGTACTAATTAGATAGATACCTATTTGTTACATATTATAATAATTGTCTTTATATTGAGCATAAAATTTACAACAGTAAATATTCTGCAAGTTGGTTATAGGTACTTAATTATGTCATAAATCCAGTTAATAGGTAGGTAGGTATGTAAATTTTTTTAACATTATTTTCCTAAATTTTTCTGGTTATTCATACCTTCTATATCTTTAAAATTAGTTTTAACCATAAATTCATATAGCAATAATATGTAGACAATATGCCTTCTCAATTATTTAGAGTTGGCCAACCTCCACTTTCTATGGCTCTTCACATTTCACATCAGTGATTTTCATAATTTCTAATTTTTATATCCACCTCTCCATCCTGAGCTCTCTGCCATGTTTATTTCTAATACCAAACGTCACCTTCCCCTAGCAACATTATACCTATTATAATTATAAACAAATAAGGTTGTATGACTGAACATGCAAATACTATATTATGTAGAGGTAGGTATATGTTTATAGACTCTATGGTTGACATTGGTAATTTATAATTAGGAACTGATATAACATTGTTTACTCTTATTAATTGGTTATTTGTAACTAATTTTCTTATTATAGAATTAATTTGATATTTTGTTGATTTATTTGTCAATTATCGTCCAACTTATTTTATTATTATTTTTAATTAGAAACTATCATGAACATAACATTGTTAATATTTAGGCACCTAGGTACTTAAATTCCTAACATTTTATTTGGTTATTATTATAATGACTTAAAAGTGGATATCGTATTAGTGTTCGATGAATTTGAACTGTGGCATCCAGATTTAATTTAATACCATTTCCAGATTTTTTTTTAAAAAGGAATATTTTCAATGACATTTTGTGATTTATTGTTTACATTTTTATTTTATAGTTGTTGCTTCTCTATCAAATAATTCTTTATAAAAATGTTATGAAATTATCTTTTAAATAACACAGTATCTTGAGATCCGGACATTCATGTATTTTCTGTGTACACAGATGTCCGCATTATCAATGTAGATTCAGACATCTGTGTTATCAATACTAAAGTTTCTATGTTATATAAAATATATATATAATATATTGTAAAAAAATAATTAGTATGGGTGCTCACAAAATATTAATAAATATGGAGAAAATGACCTGCGTACCCCCCCCCCCACCAAATTTGAGTAGTGAATCACTCAACTATAACTTGTTTTACAAACATTTTTAAGCTAATTCCATAATTTTTATAACACAGGCATCCGGATCTGCATTAATAACTCAGAACGTCTGGGTCTCTAAACACGGCATTAAAATAATCCTGTCTTAAAATTTGATAATACCTAGGTGTTTAATCTTTAAATTTAACCTAAACTTAGCATAATTAGGTATTCTCATTTTAGTCGGATAGATAAATATTTAAGTTTCAAATTATTATTATTACATATTTTTATACTTACAATTTTCCAAATATTTTACATTATTATTTTACTGCTAGGTATCCTATAATTATTCAAGAATATTTGAGATAGAAACATTTCCAAATGTATAAACTCGTTTTTGGCACTTCTTTACAGCAAACCTTACATCCAAATTAATATTTTTAAGTAATAAATAGTATTAAAATACTGTAGTAATACTAACCTAATTTACTTAATAATATTTAACATGAATGTAGTGTTCGAAACTTAGAGTAAGATTATATATACTGGATGCATTTTTGTTATTCAGTTTAAGGTACTTAAGTTTCACATTAATTAAAAAAATGGTAAATAGTTAATTTGATTGTTTTTTTTTTTTTTTTTTTTTTTTAATACCTAATCATTTTGTAGAGGTATAGAGGTATTTGTATAATATATGTTGTCTATGTAAAATATGATTCTTTACCTGTGTCACATGTGATTGTATCATTTATTATGTGATTTCTAGTTTTTAAACATAAGTTGTGTCTGTCTGTCCGTAGTTACGAGGGACATTAATGATTTTTTTACTAGAGAGATTTATATATATTTTTATAAATTTTGTTAGTTTTAGGTTTCGATACATAAATGTAGTGTGTTAAACAAATTGTTTTAATACCTAGTTCATAAAATTATAGTTTATTGTTTGAAATATGTTTAAAAACCACAAATTTAAGATAGGTATTTGCAGAGTGAGCTTTCCAAACTTGTTTTTTTAATAATTCAAAAGTGAATGAAAACCAAACTTTACCCTTTATTTTCAAAGTTCAGTTAATAATGTTTTAACTTTTATAAATTCAGTGGTGATTAAAATGGAATAAAAGTGAATTTTTTTTTTTATTTCAGTGGATGTATTCAGTGTTAAAAAAAAGATAAAATGAATAATTTAACTGCACACTCTGAGATTGAGGTAAAACCAGATCTTAAGAAATTATCCTTAGAAGAACTCCGTAAATTAAAAGAACAAATTAAAAAAGATGTATACCAAAATGCTACTACCAATGTAACAGATCTAAAACGCCATGTAACCGTTAAACGAGAAAACAAAAACAGACCATCTGAAATGTCATCTAAAGTAGAGATTTCTTCAATTCCTGTCAAAAAAATCAAAAAGTCTAACATTAAAACCACAGATAAAAAACCCAAATGTATTGATCCAAGATTTGATTCCCTGTATGGTGAGTTTGATAAACGTGTTTTTGATAGAAATTACAAATTTTTAAATAATATTAAGGAAAAAGAAAAAAAGAAATTACAGAAAAAGTTAAAACAAAAAGGCTCTGATGAAAAAAAAGAGCAAGTTAAATTATTATTACAGCGAATGGAAAATCAAGATAGAGAAAAACAAAAATTGGAAGCACAAGTAAAAATAAAATCTGAACAGAAACAAAACAGATTAGCTGCTTTAAAAGAAGGTAAAAAACCTCAGTTTTTGAAGAAAAGCGAATCAAAAATATTACAATTGGTGGGTCAGTATGAAGACTTGAAATCTACAGGAAAACTTAACAAGCATATAAAACAAAAAAGAATTCGATTTATTGGAAATGAAAAGAAAAAAATGTTTAACGATTCTATTTAATAATATTATCTATATGGCATATCTGTATCAGAAATATTTTGTTTGTTTTAGAAAAATTAGATAACATTAGGTAATTATATGTCATTGAATTGTTTCTTTAATAGTTGTAATTATTGAAAAAAAAAATATACAAATAAATACCTAATACATTTCTTGTCTAAATTAAGGTTTTTTGCATTGTTTGTTTTTATTTAATTATATCCTATAACTGGTTTTTAAAATTAAAATGTACACATAGGTATTTACTCGGGAACCTATTAATGTAATTAAATAATTGCCCAAATGATTTTTGTGTAAATCATTAAAATATTTTTTTTAGAGGTTACATGTACCTACAAGGTTCATGCCTAATATTTTAAACATTAAATTTATTTTAGGAAAAATCACTGTTAAGAATTTTCCTTGTTTTTATACATTTTTAGTATTTTCTACAACTGGTTTATGAATTAATCCTCGTGTAGTCATTACACACGAACAAAGAATATACATAATATTTCGTAATATTTTTATAGCATGTATGTGACCAGTGCGTCGTATCAATATTATATTAACCATTGCAATTGAAATTACGTCCCTATACAGAGTCGCTCTCGTATGAATTTTACTTTCTAGTATTTTTCAAAAATTAAGATATAGTATTGTAATCATCCTGCAAAAAAAAAAAAATCAAATTTCTCCACAATACATTTTTTAAATATATTACCTACTCCTGCAAACTAAAAGTAGTAGATTCTAAATATTAATAGCTTTTTAAGTTGGTATATAATATCAACACACTGTGTTTGAATCGAATTATTGGTTTTTTTTTTCGTTATTTTAAGTATTAATTAAACGTGTACGATATATGACCAATGATGATGACATTTGATGAGAACTAAAATGTTAGAAACCTTGCACATCCGACGGAAAGTGCAGCCCTTTGTAATCTTGACAGGTGTTTAAAAGTATTAAACTCCCGTTGTAAGGCCGAAGGGACAGAAACGTGAACGGTGGACGGGGTACACGAAGATCGAATTGTCGAGCGGGTACGGCACTCCGAAGGCCACCGTAGTTCGATTCGCATTTACACCTGCGTGTCTCTGATGCGTCGTACTTTTATAAAAGTATTCTATCCCTGTGACGTTTTAAATGGATTCTCGACTATTTGTAAAAATAAATCGCGTTTTCATTTAAAAACGTCATTAGAAACACGTCAACTTTGTCGCGTTGTTGTATCTGCAAGTTTTGCTACATCGCTTTTCGTGTAGACACCGGTCGCCCGACAGGACGTGTGCGTGTCATTTCGTCCAGTGTTTTACGTACATTTTTTTTTTTTTCAATTGCCCTCCGTCGGAATGGTTTCGCCCGATGATTATTTCTTTAGTAATCTGAGGTCGTCCCGTGCAGCGTGTGTATAGGTATTATAGGTATTATTCAGATACGGTCATCGGAGAAATGAACCTCTGAAACACATTTACTATTATTATAGCATAGGTAGGTAGGTAGCAGGAAATTAATGCGTACAATTTCGAATATATCATAATATTATATTGGCCATTAGGTATATAGTACCTACTACCTATAGTAGGGTACCATATACTATATTATAACGCATTGGATACCTATTCACTATATTATACCCGTACTATTATTATAATATTAGTGCGCACACGGCGCGTGTTATTATTTTTTATACTTGGGTCTAGGCCGTGTTTGTGATTTTATTTTATCTGCGTTTTAATTTAATGGTTTTTAATCTCCAACAACAGCCTCAGGGTTTCCCCCCCTCCATGCCCGCCGCTCTACCGTCCACCACCACACGGCTACCGTCTTGACGCGACGCGGCCGTGCACCTGTGCCTGCTGCTCGTTTGTGCTCATGGGCACGTACGTACGCGCGTCGTACACACTGCTGCGCGAGTGTTGCGTAAATTATCGAACACGATATTATTTCGTCACGGGCTCTCTCGGTCACATGTGGTCGTATGCCGTCGGTGTGTACTGTTCTGTGCAGTCTTTGCCCGGTAAATCGGTGTTTAAACTCTCGTGTCCTTGGTGCCATTTATACAAGTAATATATAACAATAAATAATAGGTAGGTAAATAAATGTCGATTTGAAAGATAAAAAATAAATGCAATCTTTTCTTCGCGACTAGTACACAGTGGTGGTGACGATCGTTAAACTAAATCATAAGGAACTCCTTACAACAGTCAATAGTGTACACGTAGGTATATATATTATTATGCTGTACCGTTGAGTTTATTTTTTTTTTTTTATCTTATTGTCAATATTTTAATTGTGCGTTGTATATCGAAAGAGGACAGTCTTCGCGTACAGAGAGTTTGTATACATTATAATATTTATTATGGTTTTCGATGATCCTTACACCTTGTAAGATTTGTCGATGCATAGCGAAATACGCGTATTTACGTATTATATTTTATGGAAATACATGTTTATTATTTCAATGTTTTTGTCCTGCCGCACCTTATAATAATATTATCGTGTGTCCTCCGAGAGTCGTCTGAGAACCACTTGCCGATGCATCGTGCATCCCGCCGCAGGCTCACCATTGGCACTGGATAGGATAAACACTACACCTCCGCGCGTCTCTTGCCCGCGCGTCCCGACGTTTATATGTTTAACCCTGCTCCCCTTTCACCTCCTTCCGTTCCTTCGTTCGTTTAATTTATTGTCGTTTTTTTTTTTTTTTATATACACATCATCTCTCGATTTACAAGTAAACGGTGGTAGACCTGCCGTGTGCGCATCGTTGACCGATGATTTTTTTTCGCCGTCACTACAATTTTTTTTAATTTCCCGTAGAGACGTCCGTCCAGTCGTCGATTTTTCATTTATTTTTCACTATCGTTCGAAACCGACAGACAATATGATTGGAAGACCGACGTCGTTGATCTCGTACTCGCACGAATTATTATAAGTAAATACGATTTTTAGCTATAACGTTTTTTACAAATTATTCAATATTTGTTTGTTTTTTTTTTTTTTTTTTTTTGTCCAAAACTTTTTTTTTCGCATGCTTATCATTCCGCGCTAATGAATAAATTAATTTGTTTTGTGCACACTGTATATTGCGGTATCGTCACGGCACACCCCGACACCGGTGTAGTATAATAATTATACTGCAGCAATGTGTGCGCTTTCTCGATAATTTCGTAAATAAGAGTGCCGGCGCGCGCGTACTAAGGATTTTTTAGATCGGCCAACTTGGTGGTTTGGTCGTGTATACCACCGAATGCTGTGATCTC
This sequence comes from Pemphigus obesinymphae, assembly GCA_025469235.1. Lineage (NCBI taxonomy): Eukaryota > Metazoa > Arthropoda > Insecta > Hemiptera > Aphididae > Pemphigus > Pemphigus obesinymphae. The sequence continues at coordinate 27,058 of JAIPRL010003734.1, read as the reverse complement.
GATTTTTTTCTTCGCATAGGTACTGATAAATCGATGTGTCTCAATACATGTTCAATTCATATAGGCGCATGCCGCCGTTTGAACAGTCAAGTCAGTCGAGCGTTTGTTGTCTGGTGTGCCGAATTAAATTTTACCTTTTGTACACGACTCGTCTACGATTTTCGTTATACGAGCAATAACCATTACTTTGGATGATAGTAGGTACCTACACATTTTTATAGCGCCCCTAAAAATTGAACATCGCACTTTTGCTTACCCTATATTTAGGTAGGTAGGTAGGTAGGTAGGTACCTAAGTATAACAAATATAGTTTTGTTACAGCAACCTGACTACACGTTGGACCCGTAGAAAAAAATTTTTGGTGTAAATTTATATCGAATAAAATTCAGAATACAATTGATTGTTCTAAATAAGAATCGGAAAACTGTATGTTTGCATGGTGATTTCTTTTACAGAAAACTTTATTTGGAAAACTCAATTCTTTTATTATATTAGGTACCTAGATATAATTTTCACTCTTTTCGTATAACCTAAACAGATCAACTTTAGATATTTGAATGGCGACCTTATTTTTGACTTTGAAATTAATTTTATAGGTTTATAATTTAGTTTTTTAAATAAAAATCTATTTAAATCTAGATCTTTTTTAAGATTTAGATCTTTCTATGAAGAGAATATGTATTGTTATATATAGTATATAATAGTTAATTATGTAGTAAATTTAATTATGAAGATAATATTTCTGTATTTGTTTAATTGATATGTATATTATTTTATTGATATAAATGTTTCAACTGTAAATTTCTAGTTTAAATATCCCTTATATTATTAATTATTTTGTTATTTTAGTAGGTACTAATAGTTGTACAGACTTGCAAAATTTAACTTGAATAATAATGTATAATTTGATTTAAAAAATATGCCCAATTCGTTTTTGAAATTAGAAATAGAGGTTATGATTAAAAAAACAAGTTTTTATGTTTGAAAGAGTGTAGAACTTATAAAATAATATAGGTACCTATATTAATAAATATAGGTGGGTATAGTAGTAAAGTATCCAAAAGGAAAAAGGTACTTTTTCAACTCTTATGTTTAATAATAATACTGTATTAATAGGTAGGTATATACTTTTATATATAAAAATACCAACAAATTTACTTTTAAATATTTTTCTTAATAATTATATTATAAATGATTATTGTGGTCATTATTGCTAGGGTATAAGAAATGTATAATAAATATATAAATAATATATATAATGATATATTATATAATTAATTTGGATTTTATTAAACACACATTATTATCTATATCTTAATATAATATTATGTACTTGACATTAGTAATTCGGATTATTAAAGTGCCAATTAAATTTAATAAAAATGGGGTTCCCACAATTGTATAAATTTATTATCTTAGTCTTATTGCCGACAAAGATTACAAACAAATATGCATGTGATTATTTTTGTTTGTGTACTATTATAATCTATATAATAGGAAGATATTTAAAATCTAAATTATAGATAGGTACTTATATATATTTTTTAAGTATACAATAAAATACCAATTACAAAAGGTACCTATCAACATTTAATTTTATGTACATTTTAAAATGTACCTATTAAAATGTATTTATTTTTTCAGATCACTATGAATTCTCCACAAAAAGAAGATATATTATTGAATTTTAACACAACGGACAAGGAAGAAGACTATCTTTTTGAAGAAGGATTTGACGACGACGAAGTTTTTCTGGACGATTCTAATATGGAAGAATCGTCTGAAATTCCATCTCGTATTCGTAGAACCTCAGATGTTATTGATTGTGTTGGCGGAGTTATGTCTCCAGCCCAAATCAAACGTCATAGTTTTCCATCAGTGACTGGTGAACGTGTGTATATTGCTACATCAAACGCTACAAATATTGGTGGTCTTAATAGATCTAGACGTGCTGAGCTGGCTGTAGAATCAATTGATCTTGGATATAGTAGCCCTGGTGCCATGTCTTTGGGAGGCAGATCTTTGAGAGAAACTTGGTTTAGATTTGGTAGTAGTACCAGTGATACTGTTGATTCTGATGCCATTGATGCTCGTTTAATTGATGAACAAACGTGCAATCTCAAGTCTAACAGTAACAAGTAAAAATTATAACATATTTTATTTTACTATTTCTATATTATTTTATTTTGATATTTTATAGTAAAATTCCTGGATATAAAAGATCAACTGAACCAATAAAGATGCCTGTTACTCAAGATGCTACAAGCTACAATATGGATCATGAATATCGAGGTACTGCTGTAATCATCAATCATGATGTTTTTGATGGTTTAGCTCAGAGTTTACCTGAACGAACTGGTTCAATAAGAGATGTTGAAGAATTGAAACAAATGTTCATTAATTTGGATTTTAAAGTTGTGATTTGGAATAACTTGTATCAAGAAGACATTATGTGTCGTTTAAACAAATGTATGTATTCAATTGGTTAAAATGTGATCATGAACAGTTTTTACCCTTTTCACAATTTTTGTTATTAATTTTATAGTGGCTAATGAAGATCATTCTGAAAATGATTGTCTTGCTATGGTTGTATTATCTCATGGAATCAATTCTACATTTGTTTATGCTAAGGACAATCCATACCCGGTAGAAGTGTTATGGAGTGCATTTACAGCTGATAAATGCCCTACACTAGCTGGGAAACCTAAATTATTTTTCGTACAAGTAAATTACATGCCTATATTAAAATCAGATATAAATTATAAATGAAAATATATATTTTTTTTAGGCATGCCGTGGAGAAAAACTTGATGGTGGTATTACACTAAGTAGAGAATCACAAACTGAAGTTGATTCTTCTACTGCGTCTTACAAAATTCCTAAACATGCAGACTTCTTAATTTCTTTCAGCACTTATGAAGGTAATTTTCAAATTTTAAAACTGTATTTTATATACTAGCATTATATTTATTATTTTAGGTCATTATTCGTTCAGACATCCTGAGAATGGAACTTGGTTTATTCAAAGTTTATGTACTGAAATAAGTAAACATGATCTTACCACTATTGACTTATTGGCAATTATGACTCGGGTATCTAGAAGAGTTGCATTGGATTTCGAATCTTACAATGATTTATACCCTTGGCTACATCAACAAAAACAAATACCTACCATTCATTCGATGCTCATTAGAGATGTGTTTTTTATACCTAAGAACAAACCTCCACCAGAACCTGAAATTTTTACAACATAAACTGGTATGTTTTAATTTTAAAAATGGTGAAATGCAAAATACATTTGTGTACTTATAACTATATTTTTAAGTACAAGAATATTTTTGCTATACAAATTTCTTTGTTATCCAAAGACGTTCATTAATTTGGTTTTCAGTCTATTTCACCTTAGAAACAATCATAAAATCTCAATACTGTTTCATATGAATTGCGTTCACACTACATATTAGACAAGTAAACACATTTCCTTCATTATTTTTATATTGTGGATGCAAAATACATTTGTGTACTTTTAACAATGTGTTTGTAGTACAAGAAACTTTTGCTATATAAATTTCTTTGTTATCCAAAGACGTTCATTAATTTGGTGTTCAGTCTATTTCACCTTAGAAACAATCAATAAATCTCAATACATTTTCATATGAATTGTTCACACATATTATACAAGTAAACACATTTTCTTCATTATTTTTACATTATAGATGCAAAATACATTTGTGTACTTTTAACAATGTGTTTGTAGTACAAGAAACTTTTGCTATATAAATTTCTTTGTTATCCAAAGACAAATTCATTATGTGAGTTTCAGTCTATTTCACCTTAGAAACAATCAATAAATCTCAATACATTTTCATATGACTTGTTCACATATATTATAGAAGTAAACACATTTTCTTCATTATTTTTACATTATGGATGCAAAATACATTTGTGTACTTTTAACAATGTGTTTGTAGTACAAGAAACTTTTGCTATATAAATTTCTTTGTCATCCAAAGACAAATTCATTATGTGAGTTTCAGTCTATTTCACCTTAGAAACAATCAATAAATCTCAATACATTTTCATATGACTTGTTTACATATATTAGACAAGTAAACACATTTTCTTCATTATTTTTATATTATGGATGCAAAATACATTTGTGTACTTTTAACAATGTGTTTGTAGTACAAGAAACTTTTGCTATATAAATTTCTTTGTTATCCAAAGACAAACTCATTATATGTGTTTTAGTCTATTTCACCTTAGAAACAATCACTAAATCAATACTTTTTCGTATGAATTGTTTTGGTACATATTAGACAAGTAAATAAATTTTCTTCATTATTTTTATATTGTTGATGCAAATTACATTTGTGTACTTTTAACAATGTGTTTGTAGTACAAGAAACTTTTGCTATATAAATTTCTTTGTTATCCAAAGACAAACTTATGTGAGTTTCAGTCTATTTCACCTTAGATACAATTATTAAATTAATACATTTTTTTGATAATGGTTTGCACATGCTAGACGGTAAACATATTTTTTTAGTCATAATGTATGAAAAATACATTTATGTACTTTTAACAACATGTTTATAGGTAGTACAAGAAACTTGCTATATACATCTTTAAGAAAATAACCAGTTGACTTAAAAAGTGCTGGAAATTTTAATTGGCTACGACTCGTCAAACTTAAGAGGACATTGCACCCGCATTTGCTATCTTCTTCCATCTAATGGGCAATAAAGCAAAATTACATTATTCAATAAATAAATGTGGTATCTACGTTAAAATTAGAGTTAAAACACCCTTTCCTTAAATAGGAGAATATTTTCTAGAAAATGACTTATTATCCTTTTTGTTATTGAATATTGTGTGTCAAAGAAGTTGCAGTATTTATGTTTTCCTTTTTTTCTGAAACTAACTTTTTTGATAAACAATATTTTACAAAAAGAATGTCTTTTTCTAGAAAATATTATGCTTTTTAAAATTGGTTATAGGTGTTTGAATGTAGACACCACATTTATTGTTTTACATAGTGTAATTTGGCTATATTGTCCATTTAGATAGACAGAGATGGCAAACCCAGGTGCGACATCCTCTTAATTAGTAGAGGAGACCTGGGTATTAAGAGAAAAATGTTTTAATTGATTTAGGTATTAAGATTTCTATATTGTATAGATTTTATTATGCCAAAATGTTTTAAATAGTTTCACCTTGAGAGCTACTCACTAGTTTTTTAAGAAGTTGTGCATAGGCAATTTTTAGAAATATAAAAATACAATAATTTAAAATTGGTCCCGTGGCTTTTTTTTTTTTGTGTAATTGCGATATTTGTTTTAAAAAAAAACGTCTACACAAAAGTGTTAATGGGGTTGAAAGCGGTCAGTTTCTAAGGAATTTTATATAGGCCATTTATAATATGCAAGCATATGAGCCTGTGAGCGTGAGCAATAAATGATTGTTAGTGTGTGTAACTTCCCAGAATACCTATTATCACTTCTTATCTGTAAAATATAATTTATTTATTACTATAGATATTAATGTCATTTTATAATAATCACAAACTATAATAATTAAAAATTTTACTTTGAAATTTCTAGTGTAAAGTAATTTTTTTTATACGTTTTGTATCTATAATTTTGAACTTTTAATTCAAATTTTAATATTGGTTTTACAATGCATATTTTTAAATATATATTCCTTCTTGTACATAGAAAAAAAAATAGTAAATAATATGAAAACACGTCATAAAAAGTTTGTTGAAAAGCTCTAGAGTTATATTTTTTTTTATGGTGTACCTATGACGATTTAGACAATAGTGCAGTAATCACTACCCACGATATAGTATCATATTTCAATATGATTCCTCGAACTGTATTATAAGAACTCACACAACATTAAAATAACATTAAATATTTTTACAATAATATAATGTACATCACCTATCAATTGTCAATGGTAGTATTAATATAATCAGTTTTAATATTGAATTCTGCTATAACCGATCCACTTTTCCAGGAACTGATTCTCGCAAGCTCACGTTGTAGGCACAAATCAGTGAGTCAAAATATAATGTAAAAATTCATTTTTCATTTCAAATCTGTATTAGGATATTCTGATTTTAGTTCTGTAAGCACATTTTTATTGATCAGTCTTTTTGCTGTGTTATTGTGGAAGTCTATTTTTTATTAAATTCTCCAATTTTTAGAAATAAAAATATATAAATATTGATATTTTTAGACATTTTTAATGTACATTTTAACATACTTTTAATTATAATATCAAAAATTGGTTACCACAATAACCTAGAAAAGAATCAATAAATTCAAATATTTTTACATAATTAATATAGAATAGGAACATTTTAAGTACCCTATATTTATTCAATAATTTGGGTCTAAATTGCCAACAAAAATATGCTGCTTCCAACCTAAAATTGGATTTTTTTAAGTAATTTTAGAGCATAAAACACTTATTATCAAATAAATCGATAAATAATACAATTTTGAGGTGAACCTCTCATTTGGAATTTTCAATTTATTACTTTGATAAAAAGGTATTGTAGTTTTAAAAAGTTATTTTTTTTTTATTTCTTTAAACTTAAATAACTTTTTTTTAAAGTTATAAATTAAATATTCCTAATAAGGTTCACTCCAAAATTTTGTCTTCTATCAATTTGATAAGTATTTTAACTTTTAAATCACTTTACGAATCCATTTTAACAGTTTTGCATAAACATGTTTTTACAGCTGAAAATTATAATTTTAGATTCTCTTATTTTACCCCATATTTAATAAATATTATAAAGGGTTAAAAAAAATATATAAATAAATACATAAGGCTTATAAGAAAAACATTAAATTAAACAAAGCATACCTTGGCAGTAGAAAATTAAAAAGAAAAACAATTTTCATAGTAAAATTGGGTTGTCAAATTCATAACAACCATTATGGAATATTTTAACTATTTTGAAGTTATAATGCAGTGATTCTGATCAGACCTTAGTACCATATAGTTTATTATTCCTAGTGAATTTCCTACTATACATTTGTTTCACAATATGTCAATTAAAATAATAAATTAATACATTTTTATAAAAATTATTTGCATATACTAGACAGTAAACATATTTTCTTAGTTATTTTTATAATGTGATAGTCTATGCAAAATACATGTGTACGTTAACAATATGTTAGTAGTACAAGAAACTTTTGTCATATTTATTAATTTCTTTGTTATCTAAAGACTAACTCATTGTGTGAGTTTCAGTCCATTCACCTTTGATATATTATTTAAGATTAAGTAAGTAAATTGTTGAATTTTTAGGTAGGTATAAAAAGTAAAATTTGTATTATAAATTTTTTTTTATGCAAAATGGAAATATATATTTTTATTTTAATAATATATTTTGTTTAAATTTCAATTTACTTTTGCTGCTATATTACTTTGTTATCCTTGTTATGTACCTTAGATACATTACTAGTCGTTCAATCAACATAAATTGTATGTACTTTATGCAAAGTGGAAAATATATTTATAACAATTTTTATTGTACATAAAAGACAATTTTTGCTACATTATTTTAATTGTTATTCAATAATTATTTTACTATACTAATTTGGTCAATCTTGATACCACCCTTGATACATTTCAAGGGGCTATCACCCTTGATACATTTGAATTATTTCACCAAATAAATCTTAATTTTCAAATACATGCATTTTTAGTAGTCTAAAATATAAAATAGTATTGCTATATATGAAAAAATGTATTTTCATATATATACCTAAAATAAATGTTATTTTGATAACTTAAATACTCAAATCAAATAGGTAATAGATAGGGCAATATGTAGGGTAGTAAATTTTTGTTTTTTGTTAATATATAATTTTATGGGAAAATATTAAAATACTAACAGTCTTGTATTGTTAGTATTATACATTTTCACTAGATAAATAGTTTTTCTGTGATATTCATCATGGACTAGTTTTTTTCTGGTTGTCATTTTATACACATTAGGAACATAGATATGAAAAATTGTATTGTTCAAATACAACAATTTAAAGTTATAAATACAAATTGTAAGCTAATAATCTTATATTTTATTTTTTTACAGCTATATTCAAATGATATTTAAAGCCAATGGATAATGTAAACCGACTATGAAAAGACATTCTCAAACCTTTTATACATTAATGTAGAATAATGTATTTTACCATTTTACATATAGTTTTTTAAGCGCCCATAAGTGTTCATTACTTATTATTAAATTATAAAAATTCTAAATTTTTGTGATAAAAAAATTACTGTCTTTAAAAAGACTGAATTATTTTTGAAAAAAAAAATTTGTATTGTTTGTTAAGCAAATGATTGTTATACAGTAATATTATATTTACACATCCTTAATTTTTGCTTTGATATCAATACTTTAAATTATAGCAATAAATTATATTTGTTGGTTTTTTTAAGTATTTGATCTGATATATGTATTATTTATTTATAATATACTTATTTGAATTAATACTTAACTTTTATTCTATGACATATATTTACAGAACAAGAATGCTCAGATTTAATAACAAAACATACTTTTTAAGTTTAAATATGTTTTTATAATTATTAATAATGTTATTAGGCAAAACAAAACTGCCCTTTACGTATGTCTTTCATAAAGTTAATGTTAAGTATTTGTATTGTAGTGTTTTTTTTTTTTTTTTTGTAGTGTAGACTAAGAACTATTGTGAGATTTTGTGTACTTGTGTCTTGTTTAGAAAATATTTAGATACAATTTTATTATTATTTTTTTATTCTATAAAAATGTCAGTATTTGATTACTTTCTTGCATTATTAATACATTTATTACTCTAATTCTTAGTTATATTTATATTTTTATGGTTTATTATTATTTACATATATATTTTCTATCTATAGTATTTTCTCATTCTGTTATTATAATTTTTCAAATTGGCGCTAATTATATTTTATCTTACATATACCATTGTTGCATTATTTCCAGTAAAATGTAATTTTACTACCAAAAAGTAAAAATAGTAAATTTGACTTTTTTTTATATAAATTTGAGTTTGGGAACTGAAAAATTTTGTACTTGCTTTATAGTAATGAAGTTGTAGTACTCTGTTTTGCGATATCTATTGATCTCTGCTGTCTAGTTAAAATATTTAATTGTATATGTTTTTATTTTATTATATGACTTGTCATATAAATGATTAAAAAACTAAATATAAATTTTATATCAAATTTACATTTAAACTACCAACATCAAGTTCTCATTTTTATTTAGTACTAACAATTAATATATTTTACATTTATGTTAAGGGATTATTTTTAAAATGTAATATTCATTTATATGCTTAATATTGTATGTCCATTTAATCCTCGTGTTTTTAAATTAATCAACTAAACATAGATTACCCCAAAGCTGTTTTTTATTCACTACATTCAAGTTGATATCTATCCTATAAAAGTCACCTTAAGTTGATTTAATATTTGATGCATATGTTGGTTTTTCTTATTATTACTGAATGTCATTTGTAATTTGAATAACAATGGATTTAGTTTGCCATAATTGATATAACATAATTAATAATCGTGGTTCATGATTGAACCTGGTATAGATACGTCACAATTAAAATTCTGATTTAATTTTCATGTACCATCAAGTAAATTACTGATTTTTTTTATTGATTAATTTTAAAATGCGAAGAATGTATATTTTATTTTTATGTTTGTATAAGGAAATTTTCATTTGAATATGTAATCATTGTATGTTTGATATTAACAACTAGTATATAAATGTTTTTATACGCTCATATTTTTTGATATGATTGGTATTTTATAATAACTAAGTTATTTATTTTTATACTAGCTCTTATATGAAAATGTTTAATCAAATCAGTTTAAATAAATATACCAAATAAGTTTATTTTCTGTGACCTACTGTATTATTAATACATTTATCATGCGCTTTCAAAAAGTTTTTAGTACCTAAGCTTTTTTTATTTGATTTTAATTTTTTTAATTGTATTGCTCATACATATTATATTATAAGTTATAAACCATAATTATGGTACTTACATAATGGCTTTGTATTTAATATTATCTTTGATGCATTTATGATTTTTTTATATAAGTATAAGTATTCAAGTTCTGAATTCCTTATAAATAAATTATATCATTGGGCCATATTTATTTCAAGATTATTTATTTCAAAATATGTACAACACTGTTGACAAAATAAAATTTTACATGTTATTTACTTTTATAATATATTATCTATGTACATATACATTTACAAACATAAAATATCAAATATAATTGAAGAGTGATTATAAGTTATAACTTATAATTAATATAATAAAATTTCGGTTTGTACCAAATGATTAATAACTTCAGAGTTTATTTGGAATGGCACGCGACCTGTAAACGATGTAATAGCTCTGGCCCTATCCCGGATATACTCAAATTGTGCCTGTCTCTGTTCTACATCCCTGATATTCTTGTTGGATTCTTCTTCCTTCTTCATCTCGTTGTACTGTTTGTACAACATGTTCATTGTGGCCGTCATTACTCCGGGTATAATTCGTAATATTAATTCATCATATTTCTTAAATGCACTGAGCCGCTCTTCCACCTGATTAACTGCCAACGGTATCAAGCCGATCGTCTGGAGTATGTCAAAAGCCAATGTATACTTCTGATTATTGTATTGTTCAAAAAATACAAAAACACTTTTTAACATATTAAATGTAAAAATGGCTTCTTCAGGTGCATTGATCTCAACTCCGTCTAACCGTTGACTTAACACTTCGACATAGTCAAACACTTTATTTTTCATGTCTGTAGTTTTGTCTAATGAAGAGTACGTATATGGTTGAATGACTCGGCTCAACATTTTATTTGCAAGTTCAAGTACCTTGTCATATTTTCCCACCAATTCATACAATTTAGCCGACTCTTCAAGATCGCATTTTTGTTCTGCAAGCGATGCTGCCATTTTAATAATATCTGTTTTCACCAAGTCTGATACCATGAAAGAGTCCAAAATGCCATTTTGTTTTTTGCCATCTGGCTTTAAGTATCCGAATACCTTATCATATTCTTCAGTTTCAACTACTAGACCAGCTACACTCAAAACAAAGAGTGTTGTACCATCAGATTCAGCACGTCTCAAACAGTAGTAATAGTTCATAGCCATTTTAATATCTTGATATTCAAACTTGGCACAGTATATTTTCATTAATCTAGCTAAATTTAGTTTAGCAATTTGGTTACCATCTTTGGATAAAATTGGTTGATCAAAATCATCAGGCAAATACAATAAACTCATTTCATTTAAAACTATAGCTACATGTAAGGCATGAGAGCGAAGTTTTGGATGACTGAATAAAAACTGGATAGCCGATTCAAATTGACCAGTCAAAAACAGTAATTGAAAATACATCATGGGCTGGATATTACTGAATTGATCTTTGTATTCTTCATGCATCATTGACTGAAGCATGGAATATGTAAGTTTGTCTTGATCGTTTCTGACCTGACATAGTTTTAACCACAAATAATCGTCCGCAGTCTTGATCACATCTGAGTGTTTAGTCGTCACATCAACAGCAGTCAGTAATGAATAAATAACTCTTTTAAAGGGATCATTGATCTCCCATGCCATTGACGAAGTGAACCCCTGATCATTCAAGTTTATAAAACTGTGATTGTTTTTAATACTATTAAAAACATTCAATAACTCTGAATTCTGGTTATTCTTTTCTAAAACAGAAACAACAGATTCCAAATCTCCACATCGAATCAAATAGTACAACAATGGCCAAAATGGAAGGCCATCATAATATAGTTGATCGGGATTATTATACTGATTGATATAAACACTAACAAAACTACGTACAATTGGATAAGTGCCTGGAATACCACCCAGTTTTGCTTTGGATAAGTGGCTCTTTATGTAACTTTTCATAAATACGATATACCTCTGTTCTAGATAGGACCTAGCATTTGCAATCATTAGGTTTTGGTTAGTTACTGTACTTCTGGTATAATTGGAACCGTGTTCAGGTACAATTTGACTCATGCACTTGACTATCTTCCACATTTCATTTACACGGTCATCGTGAGCAATTTCAGCCGCAGTTGTGAAAGATTGCAAAATATCCGTCTGAACACCATGGTTTTCAACATGCTGGTTGTATTCACATAAGTGTCTGGCATACACCAGTTCGGTTTGATCCAAATGAGCGTTCAGGCCAAAATTGGTGGTGTTAAACTTGGTGATGGATGGCATTGTATTGGAACCAGGGCTCGACGTATTCGGCACGTAGCCCGGGAACGAATTAATGATGTTGATTTTTTTGTTCCTCCAATTCTTGATTGTCGTATCGTTCTGTCTCTTATCGATGAAGTCTTCATTGCTTTTCTTCACAGACTCTATCAAGCTGAGTATGGCGTTTTGCACTTCGTTCTTCACAAAACTGTCAACGTCCATGTCGGGCTTTGGGTCCAATGTGTCTAGTGTGGCCGCGGAACTCAATTTTTCCAACTGTTTGGGCACCTGCGGAGCATCCACGCCGCGACTGCACAAAAACACATTACCCTGGGCCTCTACGCCCGGCACACCGACTTTGGTCCACAAGTTTTCGGCGGCGTCCAATAACTGACGGATGTTGCGAGTGACACTCGGCATGCCGGTATCGGTGATGGCGTTGGACTGCAGCTTCTCGGCCGTCATAATGATGGAACTCCAATCGGTTATATTCCCAGGCATTTTCGAAATTCGATCGAACTCGCTGTGGCATACAATATTTACCTACAGTAATATAATAAAACGACCGAACAATGGGTAAATATTGTTTTTAATTTCGCACTGCTAATACATTTAATAAGGGTAGGTACATTAACAAATTACAAAACTCAAAACTCATAAAAATCAACCGATAGCCGATTGGAAATTCAAGTGTTTACTGTTTATAACGTTCCGTCATATTATTATTCCGTGGTGGTGACTGGTGACTGCAGGTGAGTATCACTACTATTCTATGGTACTGAGTGGTAACCCGTGGCGCCCGGCGGGAACGATTATACAAAATTGAGGTTAGAAAATTATTATGAACATTCGATATTTTCTTGCGGTATACGATTGGAATGCACAAAGATAGCGGATGCTAATATGACTATTATAAACTATACAATTAATAATTATTACCTTGATATAGGCATAATATAGAGTATAATATGATACTAATAAAGCGAAAAAATAGATTAAAATTATTATAATTTTGAATGTCTAGTTCACGGTTGTACTATATTCTGTGGTTGTACCACAGAATAAGTCGTAATATACTGTATTTTATACTTTATTAATAATGTTAATTTACTGTTGTAGATAGGTCCTATACTGTTCCGAGTTCGCACGATCGTAATAATTTATTCTCTCGATATTTTGTATTCTTGAAGATAATATTATTGCAATATTACCACTGCCCATTGAATATTCTGTGATATTGCATTCTCGTTATCAGTGATGTTATTCCATGATGGATGATAACAGATGAATATTAGCAATATTAGATAATATGCCGTTTAAATTTGAAATGTTAGAACGTCAAGGAAATTGATTTTTTAAATTTTACTCACAGTTTTACTTAATACCAATAGTTTTACCATGTTATAATTTTCATGGTATTGTATATGATTCAGTCTATATATTATAATTTTTAAAAAATTAATTTAATATGTCCTCATACGAACCAAGCCCACAGCACATATCTGCATTGAGGAAATATTTTGGCCATTCTACATTTCGGGCCATGCAATGGGAAATCATACATTCGGTTTTGGAAGTAAGATACTGTCTAAATTATGATTTAATTCGGTACCTACTGAGTGGCCAGTGGTTCCGCTATTAATTTATCTGCGGAGATAGTTTTGAAAACATAAATGAACTTGGTGGTAGATTGGTTATTTATCTATGGTAGATACCTATGTCAATACACTTGCCCATATTTTGAACATATTTTTTCACTATATAAAACTTTACCGCTTTGCCCCATTTTTTTCTCTGTCCAATGCTGTGTTCTCTAAATTTTGATCTATCAATTGTATGTCTTGATGCATACAACCGTCAACAATCTTCATCTCTGTATCACTATAATATATATATATATATATATAATAGTGTTAGATTATTAGCAGAGTGAGGAATCTAATGCTTTTACAATGATGTTTATTTTTCTCTGTTTAGCAACTTTTCAAACAGATGAAATTAAGTAGTATATAAGTAACCTCGATTACTTACTGACTCACATTATTTTTTTACAGAAGTATGCGTACATTCTTTCGGGTAGAAGAAGTTTTAAAGTAAAGTGCTTTTTTGTAGCAAATTGGTTCTAGTTGATATCTTAAAGAGGTAATTTTTCCAATTCTTTCCTTAAGTGTAAAGACTAAATACATTTTATAAATGTTGGAGAAATAAAATTATCATGGGGTAAAAGTACAAAATCCGCCCTAAAAATTTTTTTTTTAACTTGATAAATTTGAGTAACAATGAATTAAAAGTATGAATTGCATTAATTATTTTATTATTCCAACTATTTGCACATTTTAAAATTATTAAAACCTATAAAAATTAATTTAAAAATAATAAGAAATGTTTGGAAAAATCCTCAAGAGTATAAAAATAAATCCCGGTAAATAAATCCCCACAAAAAAACCCCCCATTTATATATAGGTACCTAATATAATATAATAATATAAAAGCTGTAATATTTTTATTTATATTTATTTTATTTTATTACAGAATATTATATTAATATGCAATCATATTAGCTATAATTTTTTTTAATCTTAGGTAATTGTTACATACAGTCAGTGGCGGAACTAGGTGGCCCATGTATATTAAAAATATGTTTAAATATAGAAAACCCGACATTCCATTACATTAAACCATTAATTAATAAACCATATTTGTACTAACTTATTATTAATTGACTATTTGTAAATAAATTATAGGTAATTGTTGAAATTAAACAAGACCCTCTATATATAGCTATAAGTAAAATAAATTGTCATACTATAGATTAAGTATAGCATAATAATGTATGTTACAATTACCTAAGATTATAAAAAATTATAACTAATATAACTAATATGATTGCATATTAATATAATATTGTGTAATAAATTAAATATAAATAAAAATATTACAGCTTCTATATTATTATATTATATTAGGTATATATTATGGGGGATTTTTTTCTATTTATCTCGGCAAATACACCATACAAGTACTCTATGAAATACAGAATAACTATTCACATTTTAGATATAATTGATATAATGAAAAGCATCTACCGAAATGTACATCCAAATATATGGGTTTTCATTGAGGGGTTACAACCGTGCATTGAATCTGCAATGTTTAAACTAAATATTTCCACTGCACAAGAAAAAGCATAGAAAGAAAATGAAATTGAGTTAATGGAATTGTGTCACAATGTTAAAAACAAAAATATAAGTGTACTGATTTTCCTATCTGAAGTCAGTGTGCTTGTAAAAAAACAAATATTTTAAAAAATAAACACATTAATCAATATTCATATTTAATTTAATATAGGTATATAATTGTAATTGATTCTTATCACGGTAACCTATTTTTTAAAAAAAATTATTTCACTGATGCTCTGCTCGAAATGGTTTTATTAAATGCAATGATTTATCGTTTTTTTTTTAACTCAATATATCCACTACCAATATCCAACCCAACGAACCAAATGCTTCCAACTATACTGACACCTGAGATTGGGGATTTTTTTTTTAGCTTGCGGGACACAACTTTTTGAAATGTAATATTGTAAAAAATTTGGGATATTGACGTCCCACTTTATTGTAAAGCAACATTCAAGATACTAAAAAAATAACAATAGATTAATTATAGATAGATTATTTTTAATAAAACAAAATAACACATCTAATTGTTATACTCTATACGATAAGATTCAACTAAAGGCATTGTGGAATGTCTAAAGAGTAGTCATAAAGACTAAAAATATATCAATATTATTTTAATTTTAGATGTTACAAATATTTTGCCCAAAGTTATTGTAAAAAAATCTAGACTTTATTGTTCCTCTCGTTTGTAAGACAAGACACAGGACAAAAATAAAAAAAATTGTGACATACACATTCCGCTGAGAATTGACAAGGGAAGGGGGAAAAGTATATTGCAAATCGACAATCGGTAAAGGAAAGCAAAAATAAATAGAAACTTCTGAAATATGGTATTTTAGGAGATTACTCAAGATAAGCTGGGTGGGTAGAGGATAACAAATAAAAAAAAAATGGAAAATAGATCTATATGGAAAACTATAAAAAGGAAAAGGAAAGTATGAATGATGGACTCCTAGAACTAATTATTATAGAAGGGTATGTAGAAGGAAAAAACCCCAGAGGAAAGTCACATTTAGAGTATATTCAACAAATAATAAAGAACCAAAGATGCAATTTATACAAAGAAATGAAAAGACCGGCAAATAACAGGGAAGAATGGAGAATTTTTGCAAACTAATCTTAGGATTGAATAAAAAAGACAGAGATACCTATATATTTTAACTTTAAAACTGTTTTTTTTCTATGGTTTGGCGTGTTAATTTGAAAGCCCCTTCTGTAAGTATGCCATTGCCAGTACCTACCTAGATATTTACTTTGTTTTATATGTATGTATATATACTTACTTATATTATTACTTTTAGCAAAAAAGAGATGCCTGTGTGGTTATGTCCACTGGTTACGGAAAAAGTCTTTGTTACCAATATCCAGCAGTTTACAGTAAAGGCTTAACTATTGTTGTTTCCCCATTAATATCATTAATGAAGGATCAAGTACTTTCCTTAGAGGTTTGAATTAATTTTTTTTAAATTATTTTTATTATAATTGTATTAAGGGGCCTTCATAACACCATTTTTTTGGTCAAAAACTACTCATTCTAATTCCAATAGTCCAGCACGATGCGTACTCCGATACCAATTTTGAAAACCTATCTAAATTTTTTATTACTTACTTGAGGGAATGATCGAGCCACATTTTTTATTTTCATATTTTATATTATAATTAAAACCATTTCAAGTTTCCAAAATTTTCAAAATGTTAAACATAAATATCTAATTAAATAAAAACAATTTTTAAAAAGTGCTTCGATCATTCCCTCGTAAATATTATGAAAAATTTGAATATTTTTTAAAAAATTAAAATCGATGAACCCATTGCTACGTTCTAATGGAATTATAATTATCTATTTGAGTGAAGAATATAGGTACATTGTTTTTCGTGGTTATAAAATAGATAGACATGTGTACCCGGTTCATGTAATGGCTTCGTGTATACTTTTGATATGGGTTACTAACACTAATGATCATGTACGCCTCACACAAACACAAAATCGTACAAAGAAAGTATAATAAATTGCCTAAATAATATTCCTTAGAATTGTGTGGTGTGGAGGCCCCTTAATTAGGTTATTAACTTACATTTTTATCATCTATAGTATAATATTATTGGTATGAAATTTAAAAAATATTTTCTTATGTTCACATAATAATGAGATATACTTAATCATATTCCTATTTTTATATAATCCATTTTTATATTAATAAGTACATATTTATGATTTTATTTTATTTAATACCTACTAGTCAATTTTAACTAATGACATAATTTTTAATTATTAATTACCTATTTAAAATAAATAAATATTACACTTTTTATTTTCTTTAGATGGCTAATATAAAAGCATGTCTGTTGGGTTCAGCTCAAACTTCTAAAGCCAATGCTATAAATAGTATTTTTTCTGGAGAAGTAAGAGTGTTATACATTACTCCAGAATGGATAACAACTGATTCAGCAAAACAAATTTTACGTGATTTACAAACAAAAGTTAAAATAGTCGTTGTTGCTATTGATGAAGCACATTGTGTCAGTCAATGGGGTTTTGATTTTAGATCTTCTTATAGGTTAGATTGAATAAAATATAATTACATAAAGACAATATTGATCATGATTCTTATGTGTTAGAAATTTGGGAAAAATACGAGACATATTACCCAATGTTCCAATTTTGGCATTAACAGCAACTGCCACACCAATTGTACGCAAAGATATTTGTAACTCACTAAATCTGATGTATGATAATTCAAATTTACAAATCAGTATGATTTAAATTAAATATTTAATTTTTCTTTTCTTTTCTTTTAGAAATCCAAAATATGTGTGTACAGGATTTGATAGGAAAAATTTATACTTTGAGGTATCGAAAAAAACAAGTAACATATTTTCTGACTTGAATAAATTAATGAAAAAAAATGGGTTGAAAATATGTTTTGAAGGAGCAACTATTATCTATTGTCCTACAAAAAGGCAGACTGAAGCAGTTGCATCAGAATTGAAGTGTATGTAAAATATTAATATTTTTTAATAAAATATAAATTATTCAGTTTATGTTTACATTATTTTAGCTAATAGGATAAATTGTGAAGTGTACCATGCTGATATCTCATTGACCAAAAGAAATGCTGTGCATGAAAATTTTGTAAAAGATAAATTGCAAATTGTTGTAGCTACAGTAGCTTTCGGAATGGGAATTGATAAACCTGGTAATTATTTATTCATTTATTTTCTTTATTTTAAATACAGTAAAACTAGTATAAAAAATAATTTTCCATCTACTATAGAATATTATATATACTTTTTAAAAAAATTCAGTTACTTTGTATTTTTGGATTTATTTATATCTTCAATTGTATACCAATATTTTGAACCCATTACTGGTTCCATCTTCAGGAGTGCGTTCCGAAACTTTTCAGTGTACCCAAGAGATACATAGGACATAGCCACACCCATTTCTCAAATACGAGTAGGTATAGTAGATTTTTACCATCAGTTACTAAAATGGTATATATCTTTCTCATTTTTTTGGCGCAGTTCTATGGTAAATAATAAATAATTTAAATAATAATAATAACTCGAATAATAATAATTGCATACATTTTTAATAAGTTTATTTTTTTTTTATGTTAATAGTTAAATATTGGCCAATAAAAAATATATAATATGGATAGAAGAAAATTAATACTCATAGGATTAGGAGTATGTAGTGAATTTGAACTTTTATTTGATATGTTTGACGATGATGATGACATTATACAACATATTAACATATGAGACGTTCTTTACATTTTCACATAATTTGAAACCTATGGTTGTTATTTGTCAAGACAATTTATTAGTTGGGAATATATAATATGGGTATATTTAGGATTTTTTTCTTAAAAATGTACCTATAGGTACAATGTTAAAATATGTTTATTAAAAAAATATTTTAACTCTTATATCACATTTATATAACATAAATAATAAAAAAAATGAATAACAAGGTAGATTATTTTTGGGGGTTTTTTTTTCCGTATACCATGTTACGACCCTATAAATTTTACTTTTACTAATATAATTTATAAATTACTTAAAGATCCATTTTAAAATGTTAAATTTATAAAAAATAAAACACAATTAAAAACAGAAAAGAATACTACTATTAAATAAAATATTATAAATATGCTAAATATACTATTTCAATAACAGTTATCAAAATTATATTCTGAAAATGTAAAACTATAATATCAATTATATTTAGTAACCATATTATCTAACTTTATGGCTTAAATGGTATAACATATCATTCCCGCAGTTATATCCTTGGAAAAAAAGTTAATACCCGGGTACACTAAAACTCTTTAGGAATGCAAAGTGGGCACGGTTAATAAAAATTAAATATTTTCCCAGACGTTTAGGAACGCCATGAGGAGTACCGATGTATGATGAGAACAGTTTTGGGAACGCACTCCAGAGATATGTTAATAATTGTCTTCTTGATGTGACTATACCTCTGAAAATTAAACTTGCAATAAGTGAAGTATCATCACATAATTGAAGACATGGATACATTTAAATAAAAAAAAATCTTCTATACTCTATGCACATTAAGAAAGAGCCCCAGCGGCGAATGAAAACTCATAATGCCAGTATTATACAGTGTAACCCAAAATAACACGGTATACCGTATATACATGTATGATAATAGTCAATAAATAATGACCCTCCGTATACCAACTTAGCGTGGTTTGACTATGGCAAGGTAGCGGGGTGGAAACCTATTACCGCTGACTCGAAAGGCTCTTTCTTAACGTGCAACTAGTATAATTAATGTATTATTAATCTTTGAATGTTTTAACCATTTCATACTTCATAAATTTTATTTAGGTACCTATTTATAAGAGGACTAGACGTGTTCTATATTCTAGTATTAGAATGTAACAAGATGATGATTTTTTTTGATAGATGTACGACTTGTTATTCATTATGGTGCACCCAAAGATATTGAGTCGTATTACCAAGAAGTTGGTCGTGCAGGACGTGATGGTTTGCCGGCTCTGTGTCATATATTTTATAATGAAGGTGACATTGTGCTCAATAGACATATAATGCTTACAAATCTCACAAATGACACGTATCGTGCACATAAAGAAAAAATGGCCAAGGTTATTGAACAGTATATGGAGACTAGATTATGTAGGCGACAATTACTATTATCTTATTTTGAGGATACATCTTCGTCGTCAACAACTGATAATACTAATATAAAAAATGATTGCTGTGATAATTGTACATATAATAAGTAAGATTTTTGTTGATTTAATTTTAATAACACTATATTGTTTAAAAATTGTGTTTTTTCTAATTTATATATTATTTAAATATTTCAGTCAAATGTCTGGTGGAGTAAAACCTAATGATAAAGTAGATTTGACTGAAGATATACAATTATTGTTAAAATGTGCACAAGTACTAGAAGGACGTTTTGGACTTGTGGTTATAGTACATTTTATTTGTGGTAAAAAGAATGACAAAATATACAAACGTTTGTTAACGCACGAATTGTATGGAAAAGGAAAATACAATACAGAAATTTTTTGGAAGGCATTAGGTGCATATAATACATTATTAATATTACAATTAGTCAATTAATTATTTTTAAATACCCATTGATTTAAAATGAAATATTTTGTAATAATTTAGGTAAATTATGTTTGAGGGAAAGTCTATTACAACAAACCCCTTGCAGTTCATTCCAGAAAGGTGTCAAATGTTCTTTTCCAATTAGTACGGTTTTAGTTTCAAACAAGGGATGCGAGTTTATAAAACAGTAATAAGCAATTTTTATTAGCATAGCATAGTTTATAAATAAAATAATTTGTTTTTAGTGGAAAAGAATCTAATATTAAAATTGATCCATCATTGGATGTATTGAAATTGTTCAAATCTAAGTCTACCGATAAGTAAAAAAATATTTAATTATTTAGATATAAATGTCTTAATTGCATGTTTATTTATTATAGAGTAAAATATGTTAATAAGTGGAGTGGTACTTTAGACATTAAAATTAAATATTCCTGCGATCCGGTATCGCAACTAACTCAAAGTACAAAACATAGCTCACAACAACCAACTGAAAACACAGATCTAGAAGTAAATATTTAAAATAAAGTGAAAAATATCTTCACGATCTCTATGATCTAATATTTTGTAGAATACAATTTACTCAACATTGGTGATGTATAGAACTACATTGGCTCAACAATCAGACTGTATGCCGTATATGATCGCCAGTAATAAGATGTTTATCGATGTGGCAAAACTAAAGCCTAAAGATGTGTCAGAATTAAAAAATAGTAAACAATTATGATTAATATAACGAATAAATTAGAAAAAAAATCACCAGAGTAATACAAAATCTATTGATAATTACTAATTTTATGCTAAGTTTCATCAGGATATACATAAAAGAACATTTTTATTTTATTAATTTTATTTATATTTTACATAATTAATCATCACTTTTGGCCTATTTATTGATACCTTTATACAGAATGAATGTATCATCAACATGTCCGAAATATCTATTATGTAAAGTTTGTGCATTTATGTATGCATGTCTACATGTTTTGTGGTTTAATGTTATGTATAGTTTGTGTTTGAATATTTTATTTCCTTATAAACTAATTTATTTTCCATTTTTTGTATAGTCGAAGGATTTACTGAAGCCAAAATTGAACGTTTTGGTCAAGTAATAGTGAATAAGGTAATGGAAGTTTGTGATCAATTTCCAACCAATACCCAGACGGAGGATGATGTGAACACATGTGAATCTAAGTAAATATTATTGTTATAATTATATACTTAATTTTCTCATAATATGAATGTTAACATATTATTTCTATTCTATTCTAGGAATAAGGATACCACTATGTGTGATAATGATTGGGAAGAATGTGACGATTCCATATTCGGCCAGTTATGTGACATAGATGAAGCAGAAAAAATTAACAGCAATGTAGATGTACAAATTAATGATGTATTTAACAGTAATATATTACTACCAACAGATGTTGAAAATACAACAAAAAGAAAATATTGTGCTGTTGAATCTAGTAGACCACACCAAGAACTTATAAATGAACAAAAAAAAAATATGGTGAAGAAATTAAAAAATAATTCTTTATTTAAATGATTTAAATTATTTATCTAATATATAATGAAAACTAAATACTAAAATATCCAATAAGTCTATTATTATCATAATGGTTTTTTTATAAATTGTTTATATAATCCTAGATTTATTAACTACTTATCTTGATAAATAAATAGTTTTACTTTTCACATGTAAGTACTTAATTATAGTTCTTAATTTTATTTATAAATTGTTTGTATAAAAAACGACAATATTATTTATTAAATTTGCAGTAATGATTAATTATTATACTTCAAAACTGCCAACTTTCATTAATTATTTATTTTTACTGAATTATTACGGATTGTAAGTGACCAAATAATTTACTATGGAATACCTGTCCGTTTTCCAACCTGTATCTATAACTGTGGTCCGAACTTATAAGTTAAGTTGATAATGTTTTGAAAACTGAAGTTATAAAAGTTCAGATTCGACGAAGTATTACCAGCGATTACCAAAAAAAAATTACCATAAAAGTCATAGGCCCGCTACTCATCTAAATTTTAAGGGGTTCTGTGTAGGCAATTTTTATAAAATTTTAAGAAAAATGAATCCAGTTATTTATAAATATTTCAATATATTTTAAAAGTAATTTTCCTATACCAATACCATTTTTTAATGTTGTATAATCATGATATTTGTTTAAAAAAATATGTCTACTTAAATTACAAATAAATCACTCCAAATTGATTTTAGAACCATTACACCTATTATTAAAATTGAAAAAAGCAATATTTCCGAGTGCACTTTAGAGATTTTTTCATTATTCCAAATATTACGTGAAATATATTGCTTATAAGTGAACAAACATTTTTAGCATATATATATGCTAAAAATATATATATATAAATAACTTGCAAGTTGCATTCAAAGATGTTATTTTTAATTTTGATAATGGGTGATTTTGCCCTAAATTTACTCTGGTTTTTTAATATAGGAATGAATGAATGATCAGAAATTTTAGATTATATACTAGTTTATGTACTTGAAAATGTATCATTAAAATCTATTATCAGTTTTTAAAAAAACTGTTGAGTATTTTTGAAGGTTGTCGATAGGAGAAATATGAGAAAACCTTGAATATTGTGATATTTTTGATAAAAGCCCATGAAAAATATTTTAAAAATAAATGTAAAATCAATTTAAGTATTTATTTAGCAGTTAGCACGTATTCATTACATATGAATCGAGAATAAGTTTTAAGTTCAGCAATAGAACTACACCCTTGTGCACACATATGATCCAATCAGGCATAAACGTTTAAGGAAAAACTAAATCAGGATAGCAATAGAACAAGTAATCTCGTACTTTCGAAAAGTAGGAGCTTAAAAGTTCGAAATTTTCCCTAAATATTTATTATACTATTATATAATATGTGTATATTTTATACATTTTTTTATTTGAAAAAATTGCTTCTAAATTTAACATAATATCTACCAGTATCCTATGAAGATCTCGAGTGAACTGTTTCCATCCCCTACTAACCAAATTTTTTTTTTTTGCTTGAAAGGGGCCAGTGAAAATTTGGCCCCTTCGTAGAATAAATCCTGGCTACGTGCCGAGCTTAACGAACATTTGTTAGGGTAAACTTTATTCAATATTTTAAAATATATTAATTTTACAAATGTAATATTTATTTTGAAATTGTAAAATATTCAAATTTGTTAAAAGAGATATCTATGTCAATGATCGTTTACTATATTTGTAGAAAAATTAAGAAAAAAAAAATTAATTTTTTTATTTAATATAAAAATTTTAAAATTTTATGTCAAAAATGGAAATGGTGTCCGTTTTAGGAAACTTTGTGTTTTTAACATAATTATATACCTAGTTAATTTAAGAGATACGCAATATTTAGTTCTATAAAACAGTGAAAACTTAATTTCACTGGTTAACAACGATTGCAAATGTTCAAGTGAACAATTCCCCAACAGCACGGAGACCCTGGCAGAAAGATCTTAGGACGGTCCATTGAGACCGTGAGATCCTAGTATATAGGAAGTTCCTGTTTAGATCCCGGACTGGCCTGGAAATGTCTGTAGGCTTCCGGATGTCCGAGTTGAGACCGTCCACAAGACTGCCCACCAAGAACCATTTAGGAACCAATTGAAATTTTAAATTTATATAAAAATTACAAAAATAAAATTAGCCATCGACTGACGGGAAGGGGTCCGACACGGTCCTTCCAAGATGGGACAATTTTTGAAAACATGCAATGATTTTCCACTTCTGTACCGGGGATCAAACCGTCGACTTTTTGACTGGAATCGTACGTTTTAGAACACTGCGACATCTCATATTGATACCTATAGGTATACTGAAACTCTTACTCGTACCTATATAAGCACTTCAATATTTCAAATGTACAGCGTATACTTGCATATTATTCGTATTCACGCGAAGTAAATATCTATTAGGTACCACAGTTTTTTTTCTATTATAATCATAAGGGCAAATAGGGGAATTTTGGGACTTGCCTCCCCCCCCCCCAAAAAAAAAAAAATAATTTTCTTATGCCTAGGTAATATTATAAAATATTATGTCTTATTGATATTATAAAATAAATGAGTTTCAAAATTATTGTCTACTTCCCCGAAAATTATTCTACATCTTTTAACGTAAATTTTTTTTATATGAATAAATATAAGTATTGATAATAACATATCAACCCTCCGAATTCCTTCCCTACCGACTTCTTTTGCATATACCTAATCATACTAAAAATATACACGTGTTATATTTTTTATATGAATAAAAATATTGATGACATAACCCTCCTCCCTCCATCCTGAAATGTTTTTCAGTTACGATCTTGTCGCTTATAATATAATATGTATCCTATCGTGAAGTTTCTGATAGGCATTAATTGGAAACTATATCCGAAAAGGTTGAAATGCATCGTGTCAGGAAGTTCCTGATAGGTATCAATTAGTCACCAAACGGGAGTCCCGGAAGGGTCTGATTCCTTCTTGACAAGTATCAGTTGGGTACAAGACAGGAAGTCCCGAAAGGGTCTAATTCCTTCCCGACGGGAAGTTCCGGCTAGGTATTAATTGGGAACTAAACAGTCGGCTCTGTGCTGATAGGGATATATATTTTATAGGCACACTTACAAGGACTTAACGCCGCAACAACTGTAATAATAAATCAATAGGTATACTTGAAAAATTATACTATAAAATGTTTTACACATTATAAATCAAATTTTAAACTTATATAGAATTCCTTTACGTTGCATTAAAACTAATTAAATATCACAAATATATTTGTTTCATTGTCACGGGTTAGGTTAGCTATAGAGGTAATTAAATATTTTTAATTTTATATCGGCTGGTTTTTAATTTTATTCAAAGCGTCAAAAAAAAAAAAAAATATATATTATGGTGAAGTTTAGGTAGATATCATAACACCATCTCGTGTCTCAAAGGGGTTGAAATTTTTATTAAAAATGTGTGGGTTTTAATTTCCTAAATTTTAAAGTTACGTTAATATCGTATAGACTATATATTGCCATTATTGTAGTACTCAATATTAACAAAATGCAATAAATAGCCATTTGCACCATACACTTACTTAATATTTAAGTATACCTAGTGCTTAAAACTTAAAGCACCTATATTGGGCCGACAAAAAACTATTTTTTAAATTACTTCAAGTCAGACTCAAGTTGAGTAGACGTTTAACTGCGACTAATGTAGATCAAGTCGAACAAAACAATATCTTAACTTTTAACACAATTTAAAACAAAATCGTCAAAATGGAAATTCAAACTGTGAATGATTTTATGGGAGAAGTTTACGCTATGCTTGAGTTTTTTGAGATTGAAATGGATTTAATTTACTTTGGGTTGCCTTGTAATATAAAAAGAATGGGAAAACGCGAAAAAGAATATAAAGGGGTGTAAATAAAGAGTAGTAGGTGATACGGTACGTTATAGGTGGTAGAGTATGAGATGGTAATAATATGGTATATATAATAACTGTACTTACGTTTTCGCCGTCTGTTCGTAATATACAAAAAGAAGAATAATGTACTTATTTATGATTTAGTTTTGTATATGCGTAGGTATATGCTGTGGACGGGTAAATGCAGGTGTGAGTTCGATGCTCGTCGTCAATAAGTTCAATATATCTTTGCAGACTTTGTTGTTTGGCAGATATTTTATTACAATACTCGATTGTAATTATATAACAACTACATTACAACCATTCACAAAGAGACAATAATCACTGGGTGCTCGACCACCGAATCAGTCCAGCGCACGCTCACGAAGTCGTGTTAGAGTTGATCCAAGTGAGGACCAATCCAGATTATAATGTCTCCGTAGAGATGGAATGTACACAACAGCTACGGTTATAACTCGTAAAAGCTCACCGGCCGAATATATAAGTTAACAAAAAAAATAAAAATAAAGTA
>JAIPRL010003733.1:0-44064 GCA_025469235.1 Pemphigus obesinymphae | reverse complement strand
GCATCGCTAAAATCTCCAAACGCCCAGTAAATTCCAGAAAAATTCGAAACCCCCCTCTAAAATTCTAAAATTCTAGGAAAAACCCCTAAACAATTCTCATAAATCCTTCTACATCCGACCCTCTGTCAAAAAGCAATCGCTTGGCACAGAGTATATTAATCTTAGCATAGCATAGCGTATACACCACGAATTGAGATATAATATTGGATGCGAAACGAAGTGTCTTATCACTACTATTTTTCTTGAGACTCGAACCTTCTCACCGTGCCGCTAGATACCTAGCGCTTTAGGGGAATTAATCGGTATAAATATTAACTATGAAAATAATAATACTTTAACAATCCGAGTAAATAAATAATACGCTATGAATTTAAAAATATAATATTTTGCTGATTTATTTTGTTTCAATTTCAAATAAAATAAATACAATATAATACATTTTATTCATACAAACGAATAAAATTCATTTCCAGTCAATTTTGATAATTAATTGTTTTAAAATTGTATTTGTATTCTTCTGTTTTTTATTGTTAAAGTACGTGTATGTACTGCCTCATCCTCACGTGAAAACGTACTCAACTATCTCACTTTTATGGTCATTACATGGAAATGGTATTATATAATTGTTGTTGTTGAAAAAATGTTCAACTGTGTCATCAAAAGCATTTGAACTTTTGGCATGAATTTAAAAGATTCCTCAATAAATTTAACCAGAATAAAAAACCATCATCATCTGGATGAGTTAAAAATCCTTGAGATTTAAGGTGAACTAATTGTACGGCATTGAAATCACAGGTATTTCCTCGATGTTTCTTATTCCAGACAGACAAATTTCACATTTAGTTTTTTTTAATTAATTTTCTTAAATTTCTTAAAGACTTTCGACTTTCTCTGTTTTTGCCGAATTTTTACGCGGGGGGCTCCCGCGTGTCCGATGATATTTCAGCTCGACAATAACAGCTCTCGGGATGGCGAAAAATGTGCATCCGTCCTGCACGAAGAAATCGTAATTTATGCCACATAAATCCGTTACTTTTTTTTCGTTCTTTTTAAATTAGAAGTGTCGCGCAAAAGTATGATAAAAATTTGCGTTCCTGAATACTCAAATTTCATGTTGACTATTATAGAGGCTATGACCCTTACACCCTAATCCACTTGAAATTCTATATAGGAAAATAATAAATAAACAACCCTTTTCATTTAAAAGAAAAACACGTAAAGACAAGTTATTATTATATTATATCATTACATATTAATTATTATTGTTTATTAGGTATTAGGCTTATAAAAAAATGAATCAAAATTGCGTACCATTTGAAATATTCGTAGTTACTTTATTGTTTTAAAAAATTATTTTACGTAAAATGTTCAGGTATTATCAGGTAAATTCAGAAACTACTGCATTTTTTCATTTCCCTCAATTCCATAATTTTTTTTTTTTCAATCGAATATAGATTTTTTTATATTTATTTCAAGTATAAAACAAAATTTGTACACGAAATTGAAAAACTATTCCTTTAACTCATCAACAAATCTAAATAATCCAACTATTTTTGAAACCTATAGGAATATTTGAACTTACAGCGTCAACCGAAATTTAAGAGAAGGTACCCTCAAGGTGCTACAGTTATCTTTAAAATAATCAAATTTATTTTTCTGTTTAATTTTCTAGTTTTTTCGTTGTCAGCAAAGTTTACAACATCTTGAATTTATCAGTTTCCCGCATTCCAATATTCTCTTTTTAAAAATAAATATCGATTCTTGTGATTAATTTTTAAGATTTTGTCTGAAATTAGTACTCTATAATATTATAATATATAGGTAGGTAATTACAATTCAATAATTATTATTTCCATCTTAGCGTTATATTTAGAAAATTTAGAAGAGGTACTCTGAAATGTTTTTTTTTTTTTAAAAAAAGGGTACTCCTATCCCTAAAAAAATCATGCACGATTGTTGATTATACCAGACTTGACTTGAAGAATGTATCTCTCAAAATTATATGAGTAAACTTAACCCAACAAAATTCCAATGGTACGTTTATTCTAACGTTTGTTTTTGATACCTAGTGTATTCTTGATATTTTTGTGGAGAATTACACGAATGACCTTTTTGCACATATTTACCGAGAGCCTCACCCAACCTATCACCGACACTATAATTGCGTACAAATATTTAGTGTCCAAAGGCTGCAAGAAAATAAAAATAAATTAATCTAAGTCAGCATTTGTTATTTTTACTCTTATAGGAGAAAAACATAATATGTATAATATACCATTCGGTTTTCATTAACTATTACCACTTCATATCAAGCCGTACAGAAACCAAATATTTAGACCAAATTGGAATGCACACCTAAAAAAACAAACGCAAAGCTCTAAACTATCGCTTAAATATACTAAATAACAAAAAATTACAGATTATAAATCATTCTTCAAACCAATGTGAACCCATGGCATTGATTTATGGGGATAATTATCAATAATGCAATATTGTCTAAAGAATTTACCTCATTCAATACATCTGTCATAGATTTTTATCCTCAGTTAGTTGGTAAACATTCAAATTCATACAAAGATTTAACAATGTAACCCAATCATACCGTTTCATAATAAGGTTACATAACTACCAAATATTTTATTTGAAATAGCTCTACACTGTTTTAGTGACGTCACCTACTGTCAAGGTGTACACTACGACACAGATTATACATTAATATATAATATTATTAGGTATAATAATAACATTAATGTAACAAACACAATTTTCAAAATCTCTTTTATTTTCAAAAATAATCGTTTAGGTACGATACATAAACAAATAATAGAAAAAATCAAATATATTGTTAAATGTTATACAATTTTATAATAATTTAAAATATTTACATTAAAGAAAAAAAAACAGACTTATATAGATAGGAACGAACGAGCGACATTTGGCCAACTTCAGACGTCTAGTCTGTACATATTTTTCCTATTATTAATTATTTAAATTCAATTTAATAATAATAAAAAAAAAAAAAAAAAAAAAAATATAACTATTCACATCTTATCAAATGTTATTTTAACTTATATCTATAACATTATTAAACCTAATAATAATTTACACGGTAAATAAGAATAGCAAAAAGAACAATGTAATTTTTATAACAAAATCATCATACGCATAAGTATAACTATTGATTATATATAATTAATGGCATAATGTATGTCTTATAATTAAAGTATATTATATAATGTATATATATACACAATACATACACAAGTAAAATTATCATAACAATAGCAATATCGTAGTGAAATTGGTGATCACATACATATTATACATGCTATATAGGTAATAAAATAAAAAGATAAATTTTACAAAAAATTGTCGTAATAATATAATATAATATTGTACTGTATCAAATAGATTTATAAAAAATACAATATTGTATAAAAGTAATCATAATAATCGTGTTTTTTTTTTCAGATTATCTGTAAAGTTTAAATTGTATATAATATATATACCACAATATACAATGATATTAATATTTTATTTACATTGTTAACCAGGAAACGAGTATAGGTACTTACACAGGCAAATATAAAATCAGCGAAAAAACGCGAACATTTATTTAAAATAAATGCCTCCATTGTGTCATCATTGTTAATACTTTAGTGAGTAATGATAATATAAAAGGGTTATCTGATTATCAAAATAATGTGATAATGAAAAATAATAATATCTATAGGTACGTTTAATAACAATATGATATAAGTGCTATTTTTTGACGATTAATAGAATACAAAATATAATAATAATATAATATGAAGTAAATTATTAGAGATTTTTATGTCAAAATTTTTCCCAATTTCAAAAAATAGTGATAGTAGGTAGGTAATAATAATAGTTGCAGTGTTATTTATCAAAGTATATACTTTGCAGGGGGAGAGTATAGGTATATAATGTAACATAAATGATAAAGTTGAAATAAAAATGATAAAATAATAATAGGTAATAATAGTAATAATGATGAAGAGTATAATAATGATTAATAGGTATGTATACAGAACACGTGTTCAGGATGGAAAATTCAAATATTTGAGAAATTAAAAATCAAAAAATAATTAACGTGCGCAGTTTAAGTATATATGTACTGTATATTATGTCACACGCTCTATGTACTTATAGATATTATATCTGGTGGGACGGCTGGATCGTATGCCAGTAGCTCGTCCCAAAACGAACCAAAAATTAATCTCCATCACTGCAGCCCATCGGCGGTAGCGGACGATTGGTGGTGCGACGATATGACCGAGGTCGGGTACCAGTCGTGATGGACGTGATGGTGCGACAGCTGCTGTTGCCCGTTGATGATGGTCTGTTCGTACGTCGGCGGCTGCGAATGTGCGGGCGGACAGACGTTGTTGTAAGCGGACGCGACTGTCGCGGAGACGTTGCTCGGGCTGTAGTGCAGCGTGCTGGACGGGACGCGGAGCTGATTTTCGACGAGCTGATGCTGGTGGTGTCTGACCACAGAGGGCGGAGACGGCGAGGAATACGAGTTGGTCGGGCTGTACCGCATCATCTTGTTCGTTATCAGTATCGGCGACGAACATCCGTTGTCGGCGTAATGGCCGCCATAACCGCTGCCCATGATCATATTCGACGCGGTCACCGGTATCGCCATCGGTGGAGCAGCACCGCCGCCGCTGGTCGATTCCACTCGGCCTGCGCATCACAAATATTGTATTATTACGTATTAATTCAGTCGAAGTCACCACATTGTTACAATAATATCATTCGGGCAATTGTGAAATTATTACGTATTATAATAGGTACGTGTATACATTATATTTAATTTTATAATGCGTAAACATTTTAAGACTTTTAGAATTTTTCTCCTTTCCGCTAAATCTGTAAAAGGTTTTACTCTGGGTTTTATTTTATTTTTGTCAAATTTTTTAAAGAAAAAGGTTAATTCCCCGTTCCGCTATAAGACCAGTGGAATTTAAACGAAAAAATTTACAAATCATAATTACTCAAAAAATAAAATTACATTTCCGAATCCGGTGTCGTCGAAAATGGGGTTTTATTTTAAATACCTATGGGTAATGCAAGAGTATTACGACGCTCGAATTTTTTGTAATTTTAAAAATTATTTCGTATTGCCTTTTAAAATGAAATACACGGCCTATACCTATAATATATAATATTCAAATCCAAAACAATATTATTTATTATACACAAACAACGTATATTATTACTTTTGTACAATACGAGTATATACGGCTATTTATATATTAATTTTGTTTAGCATCGATAAGCAATAAAGGTATTTACATTTTCATAAAGTGTAAAAGATTGGAAAAATAAATTACTGAACCTTAATAAACAATTTCTCTTAAAATACCTTTAAAAATTAAATGTACAAAATTTGCATACAATTACAATTTTTTAAGTTCCAAAAACTCTTAATTAGGTATAGCGCAAGGTCAAAATTATAAAAAAAAAAAAAACTTTTAAATAGGTATTGAATTTATTAAAGAGTTACACTATTGTATAATATAATATAATAGTTATATTACGATTTTGGTTTTAGTTATTAATAATAATACCTAAGTATTATTTAGCGTTTAAATTCTTCGAAATATTTATAATCCCTCCTCGTTGCGATGATAAAATATGTAAACAAAATATAATATATAGACCACTTACCCGATTCTCTCTTCGATTTTTTCTCTTTCATGCGTCTGTTCTGGAACCATATTTTGATTTGTCTTTCAGTCAGCCTCAGCGTCCGGGCCAAGTCTATGCGCCTGGCCCTGTTCAAATACTGGTTGGCCGTGAACGACTCTTCTAGGTGCATTAACTGTTCGCTAGAGTAAGCTGTCCTCTGACGTTTCTGTTTTTCCTGTTTCCGTGTGGCGTTACTGCCGCTGCAGTCGCCGGTCTGTAAGAGGGCCGCGGTCACCTGTTGCTGTTGCTGAAGCTGCGGCTGATGTTGTTGGGACTGAGTCAACGATAATGCGGAATTACGTATGTCTGTCAATGGTTAAATTAGATACGTTAATAACTAATATTACAATTTGGACAAAATTGTGTTGAAAATTTAAATCGATATTTTTATGCTAAATGCTTATGATTAATCTTATTGTATATTGTAAATCGGAAACAAAATATGCAGTTTCACTTTCACCCCGCTCCACCAATATATGTTTTAGTGATAAATTTGCAAACAATTCAGTTTTTAATGTTATTGGTCCAATAAAAACTCGATTTTCTCTAAAATCCAATTATGATCATCATGATTCATACTTTGGAAGTTATGATAAAAAAAAAAGTATTAAATTACGTCATTTTACGAAAATATTGTTTTATACCTTCAACCTTGTTAAAATATTTATCGAATTAAGTTTTTTTTTATGTACATGCTTATAGTATTTTCGTATTGGACGTGTTGCCGTGATCGATTCTATTACGATTGATATATTATAATATAGTTAAAATACAAAAATAGTATTTACCTAAATTAATTAATGAATCGTGTAAATTTTGTTTTGTCACGGTGATGGTCATCGACCGAAAATGTATATGAAGTGGAATCTATTTTTGTATTAACAATTTTCAATTATATTTAAAAATAATATCGACGGAAATATAATAATAATAATAAAAATATATTTTTCCTAAACATTTGTGATAGAAATCAAATATGAAATGGATATATATAGGTATATATATATATATATATATATAGGTATATGATAGAAATTAAATAATAAACTCGATAATAAACAATTGAAATAAATGTACCCGGGAATAATACGAAAAAATAGATTATGTAATATATTTACGAGATGGTGTCTATATTATATTTTATACCTAACAATATATTTAATGCCGTGTTATTTTAATTCTATTAAAACGTAATAACATAAGTAGATCATTTTTCTATTATTCTGAAAGAGAACATTAATAATTATTAATATGGGTACCTACATTTATTTTGCATAATATAATTATTTACTAATGGTGTGGTATGGTACCAAAGGACGGATATCAATTTAAATATAGGTATTAAGTAGCACCTAGGTAGGCATACACAATATATTATATATTTGTATGGACGACTTGAATGATATGTTTAATGACAAAACGAAACGATCCCTCCGATGAATGCCTGAAGGGTAGGTATAATAATACACCCGAAAGTAAATAACTATTCATACGCACTTAATATTTTTATGCAATTTACATACAATAAAATCTATCGAAACGAAATGTAAAGAAAACGACGCAGGTATAATACATATTATAATACACTGATTTTGCGGAAACGGAAATAATATTATATGGATGTGAATTCATCGCAGCTAATTAACTACCACAGGTCTTATTGTATACGAGTTTTTGGGACGGGTGGATTAAGTATAATAACATATACCTACATTAGCCCATGACAATAAGCAAAACACGTAACATTATTAAAATATAGGTGTAGGTAGGTATATACCTTGTATTTCGATTTTATACAAAAATTGCATAGTTCTTTTATACATACCGAGTATCGACAGACTCCTTTACAGTACGTATGTATAAATAATAGGTATATAGTTCCGCATTTTTGTAAATAACCTAGGTAGGTATACAACAGGGATGGTTACAGGTGGCAATCGTTTGGAAAACGAGACGCGAAAGAAAAAATAATAAATAAATGAAAATGCATCAAAACACCGAAGAATATTACGCAAGTCGTTATCAAGAAATTTGAAATTTTACAATAATTGTATAGGTATTAATAATATAGGTACGTTAGTGGAAATGTCAAATATACGTAGACGTATAAACAATGATGAAAACAGTACAATTATGATTTTGGCTATAGCCTATAATTAAGTTTTAAGAAAGCGTGTCACTGAAAAATAATAATTTCCATTGATATAGATTAGGTATCTCTATAGGTATATATTCATAATTTGTCCCTTGTTCAATAAAGTATTCTTAAAATATACATTGTATATTATTATTGTTAATCAATAATTATTTAAATATTATTATGCGAAAATTCAATAATTCTGATGTTATCACAACAATATTTTATCGAGAGTAAGAATAGAGAATTATTTTTAGAAATATTCTTAGAAAAAAAATCGTATAGGTAGGTATCTATTATTAGAATATAAAGAAATTTTATTTCTACGAGCTGATAGAAATATAATATTTTAATTGGCTTTGGGTTTATATTATTATTTTAAAAAAAGTTCATTTAGTTTACGCCGAGAAGTCGAGACCAGCTCATTGGAAAAGATAAAAATATGGCTTAATAATTTAATAATTATACATTTATAACAACCACCAAATAACGGAATATTTAATAATAAAATATTTTCGTTTATTTACGTATTTCATAAACCGTCAAAATAATTATGAATTAAAAATTTTCGGTCCGTAGAGGACAAGTTCGCACACGGTTGCGTACGAAATCAGCAACAAGTTGCAAAGTTGTCAACGGTCAACGTGTCCGTTAAATTTTCCGATTTTAAAAAATTGCACACGAAATCATTACCTACTTATTATTGATTAGAATTACACTCTCAATACAAGTAGTGCGTTAATTTATCGGCGTTACCCAATACGGTGTACTTGGCTAATATTTTGTCGGCGAACCCAAATTGCGAACCGGCGGACGATTTACGTTTTATAGCGGTGATAGGCGACGGTCTGTAAAAAAGTTCGAAATAATTCGCACGGTCAGCGCCACCGCGGCGAGTGATGATCGAAATCGGATATAATATGACTGGCCCACGTGTGCGCCGAGACGAGGAATCGTAATAAAATATTTTTCGGAAATTATGACACGTGGAAAAATGTAATCGCGCGCGCGGAATATTACGCAAAATACAAAATTCGACATAAAAGCGATACGACGATCGATTTTTGTCGACGGCGCGTGCGATTTACAACGATCTATAGATTGTTTTTGCACAACACCGGTTAAAAATAACACAAAAGCTCCGCTAACGTTATATTATATTTCAAAATATGTCAGCGCATGCGCATGCGCGTGCGTTCCGAAAATCGGCAGACACCGTTTTCTAACCTGCCGATCGGCGGGTATATCATCTCATGCCATGGATGTAGAAAATTAAATAATATAATCTATGGTTAATATTATATCATTATCATTTATCGTTAATATAAACGCGAGAAATTGAAAATCATTTTATTTCGTTCTAAATGGATATTTATTATTTATCTATAAACATGCGAAAAACCGGGCGTAACCGTACCCGTTTCGCGGGCGCCGTGCAAAAAAACTCGGCAAAAATAGTGTCGAATTAAATGAAATAATTAAATAGTATATATATAAATATGGCGGGCGTGCTCACCGGTGTAAGGCGGTAACGGGGCGAACGTTTGCGCGTAGTACGGGTCGTACGGGCTGTTGCAGTACGCGTACCCGCCGGCGATCATGTTGTTGTCGTAGCCGTTGGTGGTGGGCGCCGCCGAAAGCTGCTGCTGGTGATGCTGGTGATGTTGGTGATGATGATGGTGGTGGTGATGGGCAGCGGACGGCGCGTGCATGATGACGTCGTCGTCGTTGTCGTCGTCGAGCGTACGCTGCGGCCGGTAACTCGCGAGCGGCGGCAAGTCTGACGGTGTACTGCCGCTGCTGCTGCCGCTGGACACGATGACGGTGGTCGGGGTGCAGGTGGCGGCAGTGGCGGTGGCGGCGGCGGCGGCGGCGGCGGCGGTGGTGGTTTCGGCCAAGTCACCTGTAAACGGGAGAAGAAACAAAAAAAAAAAAAATTTCGTTTAAATTTAGCCGCAGAAACACCGGGCGCGTCAACCGGTCTCGTCCGACGATTGCGCCGCGCCGATACGCCGACCGCCGTTTTCGCCAGAGATAAAGTACGATAATATGGGTATATAAATAGTAACGTTACATAGCGTGCGTATCGTTATCGCTATGTTGTTCTTGTGATTATTAATATTGCCGGCGACGACACGGCCGGGTCCCTTATCGGCCGAACGTGCGTTCAATACATACGTATACGCCTGTGATAACGTGCAGAAAACGCGCGATTTTACACCGAGCGAGACGAATAATATATAATATATCATCATCATCGTAATATAGGTAATAATGGTGGCTTACCGTCGGCGTGGTGTTGACCGCGGTCCAAATCCAAGAGGGTGCTGAAATTCATGTCCATGACGACCGCCGATTGCTTTTGCCACTGATAACCTCTGACGCGCATGTAGATTAAAAGACCGAACGAGCGGATAACTTGCCAATGTCCTTCCGTCGGCCGCGCGTCTCGGATACTGATGGCCCGTCCCCGCGGTGGTGTCCGTCCGCACGCGCGCGTTCAGGACGATTTCTGTAATTCACAACGGCGGGCGTGCGGTGGGCGGGCGACGGTCATATGGAGGAGGGGGGGACTCTGGAAGGGGCAGTGCGTGCAACAGCCGTACGCTCGCGAAGACCTCCGGCCCGTTAATTGTTTCGTGTCGATAACATGGCCGCACCACCACCACCACCACCTGTGTTTTTTCTAAAACTATTGGACCCGCAAAATTAGAATAATATGTATAGAATTGCGCGTAAACGGACGGTTCGGCTCCCGTTTACGATAAAAAAAAAACGTGGTTTCTCGCACATTTGGTCCTCGGAAATGTTAACCATATAATTATGGCGACCGGATAAGATAATCCAAAAAAAAAAAGTACCTTTTAAAATGTATCGTCCTTTATTACAAAAAAAAAAAAAAAAAATAAAACTCGTCCCGCTTGAGTGGATTGGTCAATGTGTAAATTATTTTACAAGATTTCTCATAGGCCATTTCCATCAACGCAATTTTTTTTTTACGACCTAATTACTCTATATTGTGTATAGTTATTTTCCCTAGAAAAAACTGAATATTTGAAATAATTTCATTGCAAGGTCAACTTATTAAGGGTGTATCTTTCGAGTGCGTATTTAAGGTTGTCGATTGGAGTCGGGCCCCCTCACCCCATCACTCGTAAAATAGGCAATTAACTGTAAAACAATGTTGATTCTGCGTTAAAAAGATAATGTAATGTGTATTATATAGGTACATATAAAAACATCTGTTTCGCACGCTTCCTCCTATATAGATATACAGGTCGAATACACTATATTTGGTGTCTTTATGATGAAAATATTTTGAAACATTGAATACGCTGAAAATAAATTGATTTTTAAAGGTGAATATACGAATAGTACACAGTAATACAGTAGGTACAGGTACATAGTAATATAATGTACTATAATATTATTATATCGTAGTTCATACCAAAGTAGTAAAATATTATCTTATTATATACTAATAGGCATTAGGTCGAACCATAAAATACAAATAATTAAATATATATTATGTATTAACCGGTGATATTTTTAAAAAAGGAGTACAATTTCATGTACTTAACAATAATATTGTCAAGGACACTAGGACAATACAATACAAAAATAGTACTGTCCTACGAAAATAAGTACCTATACGTCTCGTTACCATACATATAATATATAATATAGGACACTCACTACATACGGTCGTAACGTAAGACATTTGGGAATCACTAAAATTTGGATTACGAAGTTTTCATATTGAATCGGGTGTATTTTGAAAACGACCGCGACGGTGTAATCGGAATTTGTCCACCGGACTTGGTTTCGAAGTTATTGACATTCCATTTCAACTGTTTTGCGACGATATTATTAGAGGAAGGATGCCCTGCACACATTTACAGTTTCCGTCTAACCAAGTGAAAATATTAGGTATAAGAAATTTACATTCGGCATTCTTATTGCAACTTCGTTACGTATTTTTTATGTAAAAGTAAATTCACCTATATATAAATATATTAGGTATCAAATTTATAGATGAGATCTATGCTGTACTGTCGTCTTTTTCCGAAATCGTAAAGAGTTATAATTGTTTTAAATTCCAATAATTAAAATAGATATATTTCTCTTTAAAATGGGTATATTACGATTGCCTATACACACCTACCATTTTCAACATTACGACTGCGTATATTTTATCTGGCCAAATTTTGAGCAACGTTGCTGTGATTCGCAGGCTCCTATATAGTACTTATATAATATAATACGATTGCGTTTGATGTAATTGCATATTTTATGATTGCGCATGTTATGTACGGTATCGTTATCAGGGGCGGCTCCAAGGAGGCTTCACAAGCCCGTATTTTTCTAAAAAATTTTTATACTATAAGTATATATTGTATTTTAATACAAGTATTAACAACTCTACCAGTAAGCGTTGCCTGTGCCGAAAGGAATTTCTGTGTAGGTACACTTAGGAGAGTTAAAACTTGGCTTCGCTCAAGAATGACTGAAGATAGTCTATCAGTATATTAGGTATGTCTTATTAATGTATACAATGAAATGAATCTTTTAGATCAAATAGATTATGTTATTGATAGTTTTGCTAAAACTAAAAATAGACGGTTTAAATTTGTGTTGTAAAAATTGTTGTTTTTTCGTTATAAAATTTTCTGAAAATTATGACTTAGCTCCTCCCCCCCCCCTATCCAAGTCTCTGGAGCCGCTCCTGTATCATATGATATGATTGGGATATATAGGTAATCTATACACCATGATTTCTTTATATAGACTAATAAATTGTAATTTATTTTTAACATGATTTTACACCGATTTAATGAAAATTATAAAAATGTATACGAAAATTCTTACCGTCACACCCATAAACCGAGCCGGGTCAATCGTTCACTCGGATAGTTTAATTCGAAAATATCTCCCTATTCGCTATAAAACCCCACGTCGAGTAATAGGTTAAATTAAAGATGGTTTAAGGGTTCATCTTTCGGTCACATCTATATAGACTATAAACATCTTATAATAATATTCACGAAAATGTACACAAAAATTAACGTTTCAATAATTGAATTATTACAATGTTAAAAAAACTCTTGTCTTCCTAATATCAGCTGTATAATAAACGATCAGTCGGCAACGTTGCATTCATATTCTTGCTTACTTATACGTATAGATATTTATGGTGTTGTAGTAAATAATATCATGCGCAATCATAACGCAAACGCAAACGCAAAAAAAAAAATGCATTATTGTAGTCAATCATACATCAACGTTAAAAATTTCGGAAAAAAGATGACGCTACAGCATAGGTAGGTATGATAGGTATGATCTCGTCTATACATTTGGTAATAGAATTTAGGTACTCTAATGTTAGAAATAACGGAGTTGTAATAATAATGTTGAATGTAAATTTATTATTTTACACTATATGTTTTCGTATCAAAAAAGTCGTTTTTAATAATCCTGATTTATATGTGATTTATTGTTATTATATATATATCATTACGAGCGTATGAAAAAGATTAGTAGTAAATCTAGTTTAGGTCGCTCTCGAGTTTTGAACCCATCTATATCGAATGAATCTAATAGTACATTCAACCCCGTTGTCTACCGATACAACAGGATATTTCCTCCCTCATTTTTTTTTCTTCAAATTTTAATTTCTATTTATGCTTGTATAAATATATTATATTACTTATAGTAGGTATAACCATATATATTTGTTTTTTTTTTTTTTATACTGTTTTCCTAAACATGCCAAGCATACCTACATCTAAATGTACTTTTTTCCACCATCCTCTAGAATTTTAAATATTTATATCGGTATTGATTATTTTTTTATTAAAAACACTGAGTAATGATGAGCAACAACCCATATTATCTAATATTTTTTTGGATTCAGACACTCAAACATTCAGTTTAGGCTTAAAATTAAAATTAAAATATGCATAAAAATATAAGTATAGGTATAGGTAGGTATTAATACATTATTTATTTTCATTTTATTTTATCAAATGGTCATCCTTTTGTACCTTTAGTTTATTTTAAATTTATAGTTTCTATAATAATTATACTGGAATATTTGGTCTACTAAAGTCTAACTATTAAGTGATTTATTAAAATAAAAATATTAATTTGAATATTATAGTGTAACATGCTATTAAATTTGAAGATTTAAAAATAAATTTCTCAGGGGAAAAATGTCCCATGTATAAAAAAAATGGAGAGGAGAATGTCCTATATTGTATCGGAGGACTGAAATAAGGGGAGATTGTCCATGGGGAGAGAATGTCCAAATGCATTTTAAGTCACTGAAGACGATGTGGTGTAATCAAAATTTGTTGGTCAGACTTTTTTCGGTTGCACCAATAAACCGAGACGGGTCACTCGCTCGTTTTTTTCCCCACAGTATAACTCGAAAATATATGTACCTACATTTCATGGCTTTTTGGCAATAACAAAAAAAGTAAGTATAATAATTTATTGAAATCTGTTTTTACCATAATGTACTTATATATAATTTGAAATATAAACATTTAAAAAATAAAAATTAGTTTAAAAAAAAATCATTTTTGTAATTTCGAAAAATATAAATTTTCAAGTTTTTAACTTATAATTTTGAAAGCTAAAAGTGACTGAAAAAATGTAATTATACCATCATTTTAAGTAGGAAAATACACATATTTTGAAAAAAATTTATAAAACAGGACGTGGAACGTAAATTAGGCTTATGCCGATACTGCAGTGGCGCCGAAGTCTGAAAATATTACTCAGGCGAGTTATATTAACGGCCCAAAAATCCTGCGGACGCTAAGAAATATTAGTGGGGGGTGTCTCAAAAAAAAAATTAATAAGCAAAAAAAAAAAAATTAATAAAGGTCTTCACTTCATTTTTTTAGTAATTTATCAACTGAAAGTCCAAATGGCGTAGTGACCAAAACCGTCAGGACAGTGGTATAATTTAATTAATGTAATTTCATATTTTCATGTTACAATGTATTGGCATGCCACGGTGCGCATATTAAACTGTAAATTCTGGAACTTCAAAAACTCGTAACTTTTGTTAGACCCAGAAATGACTAATTTGGGCCAATGTTAATATAACCAATTAATACAGTGTATACAGTGGCGTATTTTCAACTTTTTTCTAAGAGGCGATAGGGTCCAAAAATTATTAAAAACCTTATATATTGGAAAAATTATATATAATTGTTATATATTTTACTGTCTTTAGTAAAATTATTAAAGTTGACAGACAGTAAATCTATTGGTGAGGTGGAGGGATGGTGAGGTTCGTGCAATCCCACTGTTTTGGTAAATAATACTTATTTATAAGAATATTTAATTTTAATTTTGAATTTTTCGACATTTTTAGCATTAACTGCATTTAATTTTGATATTTTTAGAATATTTTTGTAAAATATTTTGCATTACATGGAAAAATGTTATAACTTAGCATGAATAAAAACGAGTGACAAAATTAATTTTCAACATATTTTTCTATTCACAATTTTTTTTAAATTTTCTTACAGTAATACACAAAAAATGTACAGTAAATGGGGATTTTTATTTTTAGATTATTTTAAGGTATTTATTGAAAAATCAAGAAAATTTTAAGTTTGTATTAATATTTTGGCATAGGTATACCTGACGAAAAGGTTAGCAGTCTTTGACAGAAATACTACACAAAAATAAACTACAGGATAAGTAGTGAGAGTTGTAAAATTTAACTTTGACGGCCTTTTTAATTTTCAAAGTTTAAATGATCAATTAATAATTATAATATATTAGTGAATGGAAAATTCGTACGGTTCTTAA
This sequence comes from Pemphigus obesinymphae, assembly GCA_025469235.1. Classification (NCBI taxonomy): domain Eukaryota; kingdom Metazoa; phylum Arthropoda; class Insecta; order Hemiptera; family Aphididae; genus Pemphigus; species Pemphigus obesinymphae. The sequence continues at coordinate 28,376 of JAIPRL010003733.1, read as the reverse complement.
TAATCTGCAGGGTTTTTAAATAATATAAATATACAATAATCCACGTGTGTGTACTTGTGTGTGAGGCTGTGGTTAAAATTATTTCCTATATTCTATATCGTCATTTTATGTATTATTATTGATATTCATAACAAAGTATTTGCGTAATAGGTAATATTTGCGTAATATTGATTAATAATAGATATAACTTATATACTTAAAACATTATTATTCAATAATTATGTAACAATATTATATACAAGTAGATCATAGAAATGCGGAACAATATAGTCTATACTAAAAATAAAATCTCGAATATTATCTACCTGCAATATTCCGCTGCATTTTGTATTTCTATATATTGTTCCAAATACAATAGACTTAGGTTATATAACGTTTTGATAGATTTTGAAAAGACACTTGTTTCATTTATATATATATATATATATACGAGTATATTCTGTTGTATAACTAACATAATAATTGAAGGAATTTAATTTGTGGACGTTTACGTCTGTCTCCTTAGTCCTTTCCACAGGAAAAGAGACTGAGAACGGTGTTTATTGAAGAAACTACTATATAATAATATTAATTTTAGAATATAATTCATCGTAATAAATATTCTGGATACCGGAAGATGTCAGTTTCCACCAAAGCTCAAAAAGGATTTTACCGTTAAAAAATTACACTATAATACTCATTAAGAACATACATATTTAAAGGGAAAACTGTTACTTAAATGTCGATCTGCTCTTATAAGTTATAATACCTATTATTATTCCTCAGCTTTTTTTTTCCATTATCTTTTTAAAAATTATATAAAAATAAGCCTTCGTAAATTTTAAGGTACTTAATATATATATAAACTGATTTGTATTTTTTTTTTTTTTTTATACAATTATAAATTGAATAAATAGGTAACCGTTTTAATACGAAAATCGTTTTCATAATTTGTTATACAAACATGTATAGATTGTTAAAAGAATGTACCGTTACAAGTTTTTCAAAATAGATTTTGTGGAAACGTCTTTTACAAAAATCGAGAAATATATTTCTTTTATTTGTTATAATAATAACAATAATAAGGTTTACCAAAATAATGAATGGAAATCCAAATTTGTTTCGTCAAGACAAATTATAATATCTGCATTTATACATGTATATATTTTAAAATATAAATTGCATTGAAATCATTTTGTTATCTATTATAATAATACAATATTATTTTAGATATAGGGAAATGGAGTGCTTGTGGTGTACCTACTGGTGTATATTATGTTTACAACTGTAAGGATATACAATACACGTATATTCGAGGATAATTGTGATGATCGTCCTGTACCATCGTTAAAGTTTACGCATTTTGTATTCATATACTCGTATACCACGCATGTACTTTTAAGTTTGCTCGCATTATTGCATGTTATCGTATCATAGTTCTAAATCTAAAATTTGTCATTGCTCCCTCTCCCAATACCACATTTGAAAAATTTTCTCTATTTTGAGTAAGTATATTTAAGAAAAATAGGAAAATGTTTGAGTTAGTCATGTTTTTAACGTATTTTTATTTATAGGGTTTAAAAAATGTAGGGTTTACTTATAATATGTTATACATATAATTGTAGACAAATATGTAGGTACCCACAAAATCACTAAAGGGTATGTGCCAACTCCCCATAAAAAAATTCTGGATCCGCCCCTGGATTAAAAATACTATATACCTAAGTGGTATATTTTTTCATAATAATCATGGTAATTATTAAGAGGACGCTACCCACACAATTGTCGTCTCTGTCCTACATATGCATAAAATAGAAAATTTACATACCGCATTCTCACTACAGTTTATTTATAATTAATAAAAGTGTAAATTTACCTATTATCAAAGTTTTAGAGGAAAACATAAACTGTGCTCTTGCGTAGAGTTTTCTTTAATATTTTTATTTTTAGACAAGTTATAAGTAAATAAATCATTTTTTTGAATGTATATAACTAGTTTTAAAAATACAATTTTTAAAAAAATCTCCACGCTAGAGCATAATTTATGTTCTCCCCTACAATTATAAATAAACTGTAGTAAGAATGCGGTACGTAGATTTGCTATATTATGCATACGCAAGACAGAAACAACAAACGTGTGGGTAACGTCCTCTTAATAACCAAATCAAGCAATAAATACTTCAAGAATACGATCTTACCAAAACCAAAACCAAAAGCTAAGTAATGTTTAAATTATATGAACAGTGGTAAGTGTAACAATGTAATAGGTATATATAGGCAGGGACGATTTTTTTTTTTTGGGGGAGGATATTATATATTCGTCCCTGTATATAGGATCAAAGACCAAAGTGTACTTAAAATTTAATGTTGAATATTTAGGTATTAATAATGCATCTATACACTATTAATACATTTCATATTTTATTGCCCATTAATAAAGCTTGACATGTACAAAAATATTATTATAGATTATAATTTTAATTTAAGCTTTTTTCTATATGACCTTTTAAATTTGTGCTTTTTTTCGCTAGATTTATACTTGAGTTTTTTTTTTCGTATAGACTTCTTTTCCTTTAGCTTATGTTCCTATTATTTCACACGATATATGGTTCATCAATTTTTGAGGTACCGGAATTTTTGACCAAAAAATTTTCATTTTTAATAAACGTTTAAAACATGTAAAAAACATTATTTTTTTGTTTTTATTTAAAAAAAATTGCTTTTCTTTACAACCCTGCTTACGTCTATGCCTATAATACATTTTTTTTTTTTTCAATGATATTATTTTTCGCTAGGAAATGTGTCCTCTTTATTAAAACTGGAATGTAAAATATTCACAAGGTTAGTACCTACCTATATGTACTAAACTATAGACTAAAAATATCCTGATATCCTTATCACTACTTTTTGGAAACGCCGATTACAATTTAAATATAATAATTATCAACACGCTCTTAAATAATAAATTGTCTGTGAAATAATAGAAAACAACACCATTAAAATCAAAGGGGGTTGGAGGGAGGAGAGGTGATGCACCCATCGCCCCTGTTCATATACGCCATTGTACGAGTGCTTATGGTTCGAATGTTTCCGTGTAGATCAAAATCGTCTTGAAAATCGTCACGGAAAAAAATCAAGACGGCCATTCGGAAAACCTGGATGGTTTAGCGGTTAAATAATTTTAGTCTGCCCTACCCGAAACTTCCCGTGTAAAGTCGCACGTGTGTAATTTGAAAATTGAAAATCAATGAGCTACCGACTCGGTTTTGGTATGAAGAACCGCGGCGATGAAATCTTTGCCGATTTTGGTCATATAGGGAGCATTCAAGTGTTACGTAAGCGCCTAGGTGGGAGGGGGGTCTGTCGTATGCTGACATTTGCTGACAAGGGGAATGTGGGGTGGGGGGTGGGGGGGGGGGTTAGAACCATGCTGACGTCAGCAGTAATAAAAAAAAAAAATAATAATTTGTAAAAAAATAATTCAAAATATGTTAAAAAAAAAAAAAAAAAATTCAAAATATGTAACAAAATTTTTCATTTATTTTCAATTAATTCGTATAAAACTATTACTATTTTTTCGAACGTATATAATAATATATAGATGCTAATCGAGTGGGCACCTAAATAATATATATGTTTTGAACTATTCCACTCGTATCGTACATTACCGTATATTATTATACAATATTATGTTGTTACGATACGCAGTACTTATTATAGTGTTCGACCACGCGACGACCGTATCGGACATCGACGCGTTCTCTGCTCTTATTCCGACGTTTCCCTACCCCTACCCCCACCCCGCCCCTCCTACCCGTCAATTTGTTTTTGTCGGCTTAACTCCCGTGTTTTCGTCGAAAACATTCTTCGGTAACCGTATCGGCGACAGACCCGTCTGGTGTGCGTAACACGGTGGCGTGTAAATGTGGTAAATAATAATCTAACGCCATTAACGCGGCCGACCTTGTTGTACGACTTATTGTTACAGGTGAGTCAAGTGGCCCGCACGGCCGTTGTCTTGCCGTATTGTAGTATATTACGTCCTAATCGTATCCTGGAAAATTCCGCGTGCAGTTTTTATTTTTTATTCCTGGCGCAGCTCTATGGGGGTCGTACCCCGCCGATTCGCCGACGTTCCGTTTCGCCGACGATTTGATCCCATTTCGCCGACGTTCCATATAATTATGTATGTCGGCGTTGTGTCCGTATGCCTGTCCACTTATTTTGGACACCCCCCCCCCCCAAAGTACTCATATAACCCATTTTAATTTATATATATATATATATTTTTTTTTTAGTTTAGGTATTTGATTTTAATTATCATTTTATTAATTTCTTTTAACTATTGTGTAATAAATATAATACATCTTTTAAAATTTACAATTAAAAATATTTATTTACCCGATCCGGTTAATGATACGAATTAATATTAATTAATAAATAAATAATTTGGTCTTTTAACTTGAAATTATTAGTTTTACGACAAAATGTTCTTGTGCCTATATAACATCTCGTCAAAAATCTTAAAACTGCTATAAAAAACCAAATAGAGGTCCGATTTAAAAAATTTTTTGTATATAATTAAATTATTTTTATAATTTTTTGGTAGTTTTTCCTGCCACGTTTAAAAAGTATTGAGTAAGTCGAAAAATAACTTGTTTAAAGTACCATCTAGAAGCAATTTTCTATCAGAATCTAAATATTTGGCAAAATGGAACGTCGGCGATTCGGGAACGGACCGGTATAGGTGTATACGATAAAACGCCATTCGCGGCGGCACGGGCCAAAATCACAGACATTATTTGTAATGGTATACATAGTGTTCAAGACAAAATACCTGGTGACAAAAAACTATATGATTATATTAGGCGAAAATTTACTATTTAAATATTTACCCTTAAAAAAACAGAAATATTGACACAAGGCACACGTGTAAGAGTATATTGTATTTTATCCTGTGCAGGTGATATCCGTGTATCATAAATACAAACCGTCCAACCGTACTAAATGTAGATAACCATATTATACTATAAATGAAAGATTGATGTCCTTTTTCGTATTGTTTTAAACACAAAATAATAATACTATGATCAGTGACAGTGCCAGGCAGTGGGCTTGGTGCAAGATATATTTTGCCGGCTTGATATTGAGTAAAAAAGTCTTATTCAAAAATTTCTTAAGAAATATCTATTTTCTAAAGTTTTGCGAGGCCCTTGTAAGCGTGGGGGTTGGTGCAGCGGCACCACACTTCGCTCCCCCCTCCTTGCGCCGGCACTGATCAGTGATTACCAATAACTATTATACAGTACCTAAGTAAATTAATTGGAAAGTCAGTAGCGCTAATTCTTATGATAAACTGTGAATATTTTACGGAATTTTTTTTAAATAAAACAAATGACGGTGGCCTCTGTTTTTGTACGATTAACAGAAAAAAAGAAAAAATTTCAAAAATCGTCATAAATTGTTTTGACTTTTTTCAAAAAAAAAATGTTTTTATCGATTATTATTATTATTCATTCAAAATTCAAACAAATCCAACAAAATGTTTCTCAATAATTATCGACGAGTAACGTTATAAAATGGCCATTTTCAAATTTTTCAAAATCTTTTGACGATTATTGAAATCGTTTTTTTTGTAAATCATGCAAAACAGAGGCCATTAGTCGTATGTTTTATTTAAAAAAATGCAGCAAATATTCGCACTTTATCAAAAATTAGGGCCGTTGACTTTCCAATAACTATTTTGATTTTGAAATCTCGCGTGCATTGCAGCGCGTGTGAGATTTTAGCGCACCGCAATGATTTGCGGTTGTTCTATTATCGGAAACTCCTATATCCATACCGTACGGGGTGGTGAAATAATGTTAGACGGTAGACGGGAGAATAATATATTATAATATGATATATTACCACAGAATAGATTAAATCAGAATGGACACTAAATGTAAACAAAAAAAAAAAGGCAGCCATTTTCCCATTTAGCAATTGTTATCAGCTATACGTAATACGTTATGATAACATGGTCTGATTTTCAAAACAGTTTTTCGTTGGACGAATCTGGTACTTTTCTGTTTTTAATTTTGTATTAAATTGTACAATTATTTATCTAATGTATTTACAATCTAATGTAATGTACAAATTAGATAATATACTGTTAAAAAAGTATTTTTTTTTTCAATAGATTTACCTATACCCACAATAATTATCTATACTACCTACCTACTACAATAATAATTGTTAAATAAATTATTTACAGCATATAACATAATATGTTATATATAAGTATTTTTTGATATAATATTATATTATATATATATATAGATTTTCTTCTTCAACATTTTTTTTATTCTTTAATGACTATTATTTGAGGGCCCACCAAATATACAATAATATTATAAATTATACAACATTGAGTATGTGGTCACACTATTATTGCTGAATAGGAATATGGCCCCCACGTTTCTCTGTGATAATAGTATACTAACAATATTAATTGGAAAGAGTGTCCGGGGCCTGATATTACGTATACACACGTTTTATGCAGGTAAATAAAAACTATCGTTTAAATACTCACATCGATAATATTGTGTGATTGGTAGATGAATCATGTCACTGTGGAATTGCGTATATATTATGTATCTTTAGACCGAGCCAAGGGCGACGACTATAATAGTATTATATGCAGAGCTGTAAACATTTTGTATTTTCCGGCTCGGCACTATCGAATACCTATAATAATATCTATTATACCATACAATATGCGTGTGTTTGTCTTTGTGCACATTCGAATGTCGTATATGTATAATATATATCGGTTATATAATATACGCGTAGGTATATACGAAACGCATTCGACTAATTACATTTTTCCCCTCCGTTTTTATTTTCCCAACAGATATGACCCGCGAGAATTAACATCGGGTAATATTAAAATATTCGTCATTAAAACTTGAAATTTTATAAAACGCATTTCTACACGAAATAATGTAATAAGCAATTGCAATAAGTGCATTGTGCATATTAATAATAATATACATACGCGTAATCGGATTCGTCTGTACTTGTATTAGGTACAGACTTTAATAATAACATTGTTTGACGGCTCAGCGATAAATTTGCGTGAAATTTAAAATGTACGGACATAATATATGTAAGTATATTATATAATATGCAATAACCGTATATATAATAATAGTGCGCGTGTCACGTGCTGTGGTTAAATCTAAATCTACAAAACACGCGTGTACGCAAATAATAATTAATACGTCAATATTATCAAGGGTTTAAGCACACGTTTGACTGTCGTGTATCGTTAAATTTAAGTTTTCGATCGAGTCACAAAGCGTTAAATTCATATTTTTAAACTTTACGTACTGCATCAAACAATTAGGAAAATTAAATGAAGTATGATTAGGTACATGTAAATTGTTTATTATTACCTATATATATATATATAATATACAGTTGACCACAGCTACAGTCGCACAAAGTATCTAATTGGTCTATATATAATATGATGGATTTAGATAATACGGATTAATTTATGCAAATATTTATTATACACATATACAGTACAAAATCAATACCCAAAAACATATCGTAAACAAAGAAGTCCAAATGTGTGTTTGTGTTATCCTACACCTCTATACATATAATATGACGATAAAAGATTTTCAATATAATATTATGTATTATTTTTGCCAAGATAATAATATTCTATAATTTGGACTTCATATCCATTCTTGAGAGAAACCTTTTAAATGCGTTCAGTATGTATAACTACAATCAACAGTTTAATAATGTTTTTGTTTTGTTTGTAAATAATTTTTAAATATTATATCAAAATATATCGACCGAATTGATATTTGAGTCATGGAAATAATAATTATTTATGTATATATATAATATAGTACATATATTATAGTAATACACGTTATACATATTATATTATCAGAGGTGTGTGTGGGTATATGGCGTATATTCCGTAAAAATAAAATTTTTGCATATAATATAATATGGTAATGCGTATACCCTGGTGTAAGCATATTTTCACTGATCCATATATACCTTGAAAAAAATTTCCGAAACACCAATGATATTTACTATGATTAAACATAATACCGAGTCGATAAACTTAAAAACTTTTATAAAATGCAAATAATACTGGTAAAAAATGCCCTAAAATGATCAAATAATAAAAAATAAGTGATGACCTAAAGATAAACTAAAAATAGACCGAAAATCAAAAAGTCGAAACATTTTAAATTTAGTTATACAGATAATATTAATACGTGATAGAAACACACTTTTAGTTAAAAAAAAGTATAGATACCGCCCAAGTTATTCTACAACTTCAAGTTCAACGTATTTTTTTGATTGTTATATATATATATATATTGATAAATCGATAAGAAATTTTGTTTAGTTTGAATTTACGGTAGAACTGAAAAAAGTTTAAATATTCCAATTTCTATTAGAATACCATATTTTATAGTACTATATATATATATATATATATATAATAGATCACGATAATTATGCGTATCATATATTAAAATACGTAAAAAGATTCGGATCGTTTATCACGAGTATAGAAATGAAATCTAGAATTTTGTTTTGGTTTTACTTATCATAAAACTACATGATAAAAGAAAAAATATTTACCCTTGTTAACCCCTTGGCACGGTGTACGTGTCCTAATGACACGGTCTTTAGATAAGTACTCCTATATATAATATGTATAATGTATAAATATATCAGTATATATATATATATATATATATACATAAACCTGATGTATATATATAATTAGTATTAATATAGGTATGTATAATTATTATGTATTATGCACCTATATATAATATAGTATTAAGTGTACGTCATAATATATTATTCAATATAAACTTGTTTTACGAAAACGATAATTTTGTAATATCTATTCCAACCTGCTGGCTGTATGACGACTAAAGATTCAGGAAACGAACAAAAAGGCTTTGTGTATGGTTATAGTTTGATACTCATCGATATTCCAATGACATAACATTATAATATATGTACCCTGTGAGTTCATATGTATGTATAAGTTTCTATAAGATATTATAAGAAGAATATTAATCATTCAATATGCTTTTTTACTGTATATTATTTAAAATATTATTCAAGTATTTGGGAGCTGTTTTACAGAATAGCATGGGGATTTTGAGGACGATATTAGAGTATGAATCACAAGATTAACTATGGATGACGAACCATCAGGAAGGTAAGCATCAGGAAGGTAGGTAGGTACCTATTTTTGTGATAATGGGATTCCGATTAGGCTGAAAGGTTATTCTTTCAGATAGTACAATAGGAGTGGTTTTAATAAGGTGGTAGGAATAGTAGACAAAATGCGATTGAGATGGCTTGTTTTAAGGAGGACAGAGGTAGTGAAGAAAATATATGTATATATGTATAATATATATAGTATATGTACCTATAAATGAATTGGAAAATCAGTAGTCTTAATTATTGATATAGTGTGAATATTTTAGTATTTTACTGCATTTTTTAAAATAAAATATATATATATATATATTTCAAAAATACAGCAAAATATTACAAAATTGTAGCTACCAGTATTTAAAAGTGTGAAAAACGTAAAATTTTGCAATATTTTTCTGTATTTTTGAAACAATGAATTTTTTCATTCATTCATAATTCAACCAAATTCAATAATTTTTTTCACGATAATATCGATAAGTAACTCTATAAAATGGCTATTTTCAAAATTTTCAAAAATATATTTTACTGAAAAATGTAAAAAAAATTTTGGTGATTTTTGAAATTCTTTTTTTGTAAATTATGCGAAAATAGAGGCCATTAGTCATACATTTTATTTAAAAAAATACAGTAAAATATTTGTACTATATCAAGATTTAGGGCTATTCCAATTATTTTACATACTTTATGTATATATAAAGGAAGAAGTAGTTGAGTGTGATAGAGTGGGTCGATGCAGTATTTGAAGAAGATGCAGGACATCAAATTAGATGGAAAATGAGGACTATAGGGGTCGACCTTAAATAGTTGAGAGAGAAAGTGAAGGAAAAGAATAATAATAATTAAATATGAGTAGGTAGGTATAGTTTACATTTGATAAAAACTAAGAAAAAAATTAATGTTTGTTTGCTGTTTTTGATATTGGGTTATATGAGTAAAAGTGAGCAAATGCTTATACATTAACGATTAACCCTTTACTTATGAGAAAATGGGGTGTACTTTAGCCAATTGTTCATTAAAAGTGGCACTAACTGCACTATTTTCGACAGTGAGTCAGCTACTAACGAGAATATTAAAAAAATGTTTTATTTTTTTTTTTTTATTCATTTTTAATTATAAGCAGAAGCTTTACTTTGGAGCAAGTTATCAACTTTTCGTGAGCATTTCCTCGAAATATTTTCTCACGTTTATTTATACGGCTCATTATATATATATATATTATTTACAATATTTATATATAATTACATTTTTACCTTTTTAAATTGATTTTTGATTTTCAAATATTCAAGTTCTACAAGTATGCTTTTCAAAAAAAACATTTTATAAATGTCCATATATTTTTATATTTCAACTTTATTATACGATAAACCACGTATAGAACATATTATGTATATATTCTGCAGAAATAACCGGGAAGGTTTTGCCCCTTTAGGCCTTGGGTCTCCAACATATATTAATTAAAATTGCGAAAATATTAGTTATGTTTAAAATTAATGCGGTTAAATTTGTAATTTGTAAAATCAAAGTAAAATAAAATTTTTTTATAAAATGTCGTAGGCCGTTTTGAACAATTATTATAATATGCCTCTATATATGCGAAAAATCGAAAATTTTATAGTATGCCCTATATAGCCGGATATATTATTATATTGTGAACTGTGAGGGGGTGGGAGTGCGGATGGATATATTCGTATATATTATTATTCTCTCGTGGTATTTTTCTCGATATAATATATATATTTTTCGCGGATAGTTGCAAATTTTCATAATTTCGAAGACCACGTATACAATATATTAAATATATTATATATACAGACTACAATGCGTCTGCGAAAAAATAGTCGAAAGAAAACCCCTCGGACAATGGGGAAAAATGGGACCGAATGTGCGAGTATATAATATAGTGCAGGATAAAGATTTGGCCTATGTAATCGCTACAACACAATGGCTCCATTGATGATGTGCTCTGTTGCCCTCTCTCCGACGCCTGTATATCGCCTTCGGCCAACAATGACTGCTACACACAACAATGACGTCGTATTTATATGTATAGTGTGTTATATATATATGATTTGTGCACTCTGTTAACACTATAGAGTTGTTTATAACCGTTTTCGAAAAGATGAGAGTTTTGAAATCTCACTCAGTTACTATATATTATGTATATATAGTAAGTACTTGGTCAAAATAATATGTGGTCGAAATATGTTGTTAGTACAACCATATCTCCCTGTGACGTAACTATAATTTTCTCTGGGGAGAGGGACAATCCGTGAAAAACGCCAGTAAATCGTTTTTATATTCTCGGTTATTTCTTAAAGCAATATATGTAAAAAATGTTTTTAAAAGTGAAAAATCTTGCAATCTCTTGCAATAAAATCCCAAACGAAGAATTTTGATATAAAATAAAAATATTAAATACGTACATTTTTTACTATATACATGTGCCAAAGGGTATATATATATATATATACATAGGTACCTATACTAGTACCTGTACTAGGTTCAGTGGCGCACATTCATTTTCTGTAAGGGGTGTCAACTAACTTTTATAACATACCCACCATCTATTATATATATATATAGATATAGTAAATATACCCAATAAACTTTTTTAATCAATTTTGATGCTTAAATAACATTCATAATAAATTATCTTATAGTTTGCAAACCAAATATTGGAATAATATTAGTCTACTATACCCACCACCCAATAATTTAGGTGTATCGACTATACCCCTTCGTGTGCACCACTGTCTAGGTTGTAGGTGCAGATCTACGGACCTCCTTCTCACATTTTAAGTGAAGTTATTTTTTGAGAGACACATCAAAATCAGTGAAAAAAAATAGTCAGGACGAAAATTTATGAGGACTTAAAAGACCGTTATTTCATAGGGATACTTTCATAAATCGAGATATTTTTTTTATAGATACCTGTATATTTACTCGTATCCTGTATAAACTTTTGAAATAACTATAAAAATTGGTTTATTTTTTATTTTGCAGGAACAGTTTATTCAAGATTCTGTTAATATAGAACATAGATTATGGGAGTAATATTAGAAAAAATCATAATTAAACCATGTCAATTTTGTTAAGGAATCCGACTTACTGAGTATATTTAATATATTTACTACAAAATTGTGGAGGAAAATTTTGAAATTTTTAATTAATCCAATATGTATTTTGATATTGAAAATATATAAATATATATATTATATAATATATATAATTAATATTAATAAAAATCATTCCCAATATTCTCTATTTTTGTTCTAGATTTTTATTATCAATTATTAAATTCCTGACTTTAATTTTTATTAATTTGATATTCTCTAAAAAATAATTTTCAAATATTATTTTTGACGTAAATTAAATTTACCAAAATTGATCATTGATTTTTTGAAAAAATTATTCACAAAATATTTGTTTCTATTTTTGATTGTTTATTCCATTTATTAAAAAAAAAAAATAAAAAAAATCTTGTTTAATCTATATGTATATATATAATATATGTTCAATTTCGTTTCTATTGATTATTGTGACTAGTTGCTACTATTGTTTCTATAATATAACATATATTTTGAATAATTTTTTTAAGTACGTACCTATATATACATTATTATGTTTTAATTTATTTTGTACCTATTTAATGTTTTAGTAATAATGATAATCGTCTGTTTTATGTTCAAATATAGCATTTTAGATTATATGAGTTAATATAGTTTTATATAATATAATAATTATATTGTTTTAATACTAAATAATAAGTAATAACTATTATAGGTATAAGATAGGTAAGTTATAATGTGATAAGATGTATAGATCATTCGATTTATTGGAAGAAAATGAAATTTAATGTATTTTTAGTTTTTATTAATTTTTTGAGAAAAACCACAGATTTGTTCATTTTTTAAAGGTATATTAATAACTATGTAATAAATATTTATTATTAAATATTGTTTTTTGTTTAAACTAGTTTTACCCTAAAAAGTCCAAATGTATTTTTAAGAGTAAGTACCTAAAAAATATTATTGAGAATAATAAAACGACTTTTGATAAGTTAACCGAGTTTCATTCGCCCAAAATCAATAGTCAAGTTTATAGCTGTGCGACTGAATTCAAAACACGAAGAACTATAGTCGACTATTTAAACTTTAAGGGCAATATGGAAATTAATTTTCAAACAGGACTAATTGATACAATTAGCAAAATTCACTAAAGAACTAAGGATATTTATAATCATATTTAAATAAGTTATAAGACGTGTGTGAATATCAATTAGCGATGATATCCATTCGCAGGACAATACAATTAATTAATGTCCAAGAGATAATTAATGAAATCGTCAACAAAAACAGAAAATTAAAATATTTCAATGTTATAAGTTAAAAAAAAAAAATATATATATATAACTCATTTTTATCTAAGTATTTAATATTATATTAGATATAAATCAATATAAAAATATTGTTTTTAGTATAATATATAAACGCCAAAGTTATAATTTCAAAAATTAATATAATATGTCCATGTGTCCCCTCTTATCTGTGAATGATATACATAATGATTTACATAGAACACCCGGTGATTATTATTATGTGTATTATCATTATGGATATGAATTATAATAATATTGATATGATGTTATATTATAACAATATTATTAATATTGGTGAGTTCATAGTTCGTGATAAACAAAATTGTGAAGTTTAGATGTTAGATTAAAAATATATCACAATATTATTTGATATTTTTCTTTATATTGTTGTATGCCTGTGAATAATATTTTATCTAGGTGTGTATCTTGTGAGGTTTCCAAAACTAAATGTTGTCGGTTTTTTTAGCCCCAGGTTGACTATTTAATTACCAGATAATATAAAATGCTACGTTGACATATACACTATACAATATATTTAGGTATAAGCTAAAATATAGTAAAAATATGCGACAGAGCCGGTTCGCATCCGCAGGCGTTTATGTTATACGAGGCGTGGCAAAAACATATCTCGAATTTGGAGGTCAATAAGAAAATAGTGTACAAATTATCCAAAATTTATTATTACATGATAAATATATACACATAATAGAGTTTTTTTTGTGGATTTGATATCCTTTAAACAATATAGTCCTTCATAATGAATAAGAATTTTCAGGCATGTCCTGAAGCTTTTCATCATCCTTGCGATAAATTCTGACGGTAAGTAACGAGTGGTTTTTAGACAAAATATTAATCTTGAGAGCTTTTGGATTTTTTCACACGTTTCAAGACCTCGGATATTGAAGTATACTAAAATGAAAAAAAAAAAAAAATACACGATAGTAAGATCTGGCGAACGTGTTGGTTGTATCATATACATGCATTGTCACCGTTTCAGGACACTCCTGAAAATTAACCTTTCTACAGTATCTAATGAAGGATATCACTTGTGATTTAATTTAAAAACGAATTTTCGGTAACCTGTATATATTTCCACACCTGTAGTATCGTAGTGCAGAAACGGCCTAATAAAATGACATATATTTTATGATATTATACCTATACTTATTATAATACATTATATAAAATAATATGTATAAAAAATGAAAAAAAAAGATAATATTTCATATTTATATGTATATAATACGCACCAAAATAAAGATAATATATTTTTATGTAATTTTTGTTTTTTTTTTTACCAACACCATACTTGATTGAAGTTAGAAGATACTACATAGATTTGTATTTGTATACAAATTAAAATAATTAAAATAGGTTTTATCATATATTATATGCTCAGTTCAAGATTGCGACAATTCAAAAACATTTAAAAATAAGCTAACTGCCCTACATACATAGTACGATTTATTTTTGTCCAAGATCAATTTAAATGCAATAACAGAATAGAAATTTGTTAAAGATTATTTGTGTTTCTAATTTTCTATTGATATATGGCGCTTATTTCGTTTTAGTATAAAATATTTTTACATATGTAGCATGGTAGTATGATTTTTATATCTGATTTTTCTCTTGAAAAAAGTACTTACTTTCTAGTTTTTAAGTTATAGTAACTATTGTAGTCTTGAACTGAATAGTCGATACTATCAATGGTCCGGATAACGATATACAGTTACGATTATAATTACTATTGTTACCTATTGGTTTCGTGATAAAAAAAACATAAAGATATAAGGAATTGATGTACACAATTTTACATAATATTTTACTATTATTTTGGCTGTGAATTACAATACCTATGTAACTTTTAAGATTTTGAAGTACCTATAGGACTTCCGTAAAATATAATCTCGGGTCGAAATTGGGGTAAATTTTTGATTATCAAGTGTGTAGTGGTTAAAATGACGATCTAGATGTAATATACATTCATAATAATATCTAAGAAAATATTTGAAATACCTGTATAAGAAACACAAATTTCAACCATATTACGGAATACGGTTTAAAATGTCAATATTAAAATTGGTTTTTTTTTCGTTTCAATAACGTTTAACATACATATTATTTGTATTTTGTAAATGCACACATGATAGACAATTGATAGGTGTACATTCAGGTACACATCGAATGAGTAAAAAAATGACTTGGAAATATTCGTAGAATTTTATATTATATATTTTGTTACGTGATATTATTATTTTATATTCTCGCGAGAATATAAAAACTCTCACGGGTAGTGTATGATAGTATTGGAATAAAACTATATACAGGTACGTAAGGTACGTATAAAACTTAATATAATTTATGTATTATTATTAAAAGTTCAAAATGAGAATGTACAGTAAGGCTTGAGGCTACAGTAATGGCTAACATGAGTTTTTCGTTGAAAATTGTTTGCGCTGACATCCTCTTAACAAATAGTTTTAAAAATTAACAAAAAATATATTTAAATACTTGGCAATATTTATAATTAAAATTATGAAAAAAACTTTCAAAAATAATTTTCAAATGCTTGAATAAAATAAAGGCATGGATATGTCTGGTTGTTGTACCGTAAAATTATTTTTTACTTATAATTCTTATAAAGAATTTAATTAGTAATTAATATGGAAAAGGTGTTGTTACCTATTACATTGTTCAATATTTTTGTTGAAACTTTTCTAGTCGTAGATGTCAAATGTTTTAATAAAACTGAGCAACATTTATCAAATAATTACATTTCATACATTTTTTTTTGAATAACATGTCTTAATAATATAAAATTATGTTTATTTGCTCATTATTACCTGTTTTACATTGAAATATTATTAAGTTCATATAAAAATATTATTATTCCTTATAGAACTATTAGGTAATAATATTTTAAATTTTGTGATAATATTCCTAATTCAATACTATGAAGTACCAGACATCTCCGGAGATGTCTTGTTGCTCCAAAATAAAAACCAGAACCCTATTTGTGCAATATCTGTATTTAATGATCGGATTTATCGGAAATTGGAGATGTCTGGATATTTCTCCGTGGTCTTCAATTATTTGACGAAAAACATAATTTATTAAAATCACTCAATGATAAAAATATACACTATGCTCTATCATAATATTAATTCATAATAATAATGACAATATTTTAAATAACTAGGTTACAAAAAAGGAACGAAGAGTAGAACGAGTTCTTTTTTTTGAGGAACTGGATCTGGAACGAGTTCCTTTTTTGAATTAGGAACGAGGATCTGGAACGAGTTCCTATTTTAGGAAATGAACGAGGAACGAAACGAGATCCATTTAAAAAGGAACTCTCCCAACACTGAGAATAAGTAAAATAAGGAAATTAATACGTAACGATCCTATGAACGAGGAGGAGAGAAAAACCTTTTTCGAAATATGCAAACACTATGCCAGATATATAGATATTAGATATATAGTATAACAGATATTTCATGTATAGGGCAATAAACTAATGTATAGTAACGTGACGTCCCACGAGATTAGATTAAAACCTAACCAGCCACTGGTTTATCGAAGGCCATATAAATTACCACAGGCACAACAACATGAAATAAAAAAACAAATAGAGGGTATGCTGACGAATGATATAATCTAACCATCCATATCTCCTTTTAACTCGCCTTTGCTATTAGTAAAAAAGAAGCTCTTGAAAATGTCCAAATAGTAGTCGATTTCCGAGCACTTAAAGAAGTGACAATAAATGAATTTCACCCATTGTCATTAATCACCGAAATACTTGACTAGACATATCTTAAAATATACACGCTTCAGGGTTATATTATGAGAACGAAGAAAATTTAAAAATTACCAACACTAATTGGGATATTATGACTGTTATGAATTTAAACAAATATTATAACAAAATAAATTTTCAAAAAAACTATTTCCAAAGGATAGTGTTTTTGTGTAATAATATAATCGAAAGTGTGGGAAGCTTAATGGTATGGTGTCAACTTTATTACGACAGATAGAAGATAGAAAAAATCATTATTATATGATATTGGGAGAGCCTTTTAAAACTAGAACATTAACTGAAGAAGATGGGACAACTATAGATAAACAAATATCCATGTTAAAACAGCATGAAAAATCCATATTATTACCACATAATTTCGATGACACAATATATATATATATATATATATATGTATATAAACATAATATATAATATTTTCTTATTATTAATTGTTCAATATTATTGTAAAAAAGAGAACCGAGTGAGTTGGAATTGTTAAAACCAATATTGGGGAAACCATGGAGAATTTCCAAGGAGAGGGGACAATTCTGATCACGGTTCACCTAAAATCAATCACCATACGACGATAATATGAGTTCGAACGATAAAAATATATATTTAATAAAAAATAGTAATAAAATTAAATATGTTAAAACATAATATATAGGTATAAATAGGTGAATTATAAAAAGAAAAGGAAAGAATTATCTGTGTTCAAATTATACGGGAGAGAGTCCTATTTTGTAAAAAAACAAAAAATATATTTATGTTATTGTAATAACTAAATGATTAATTATTATATAACCTAATTAACTTAATCAATTTATTCTATATGAAATATTATATTTTAACCATTCTTACTTACCTATGTCAAAAGGTCTGGTAATATAGAAAAAAATGTGGAAAATATTCCGGACTAACGCGTTTTTCATAGCTCGATAAGGTCTGAAGTGATCGAGAAATCACGATAACCCAATCGAGTACAACTTGAAACTTAAATCCACCTATTAGAGACCCAACGATAAAGAGACATCGATCGAGAATAGGGCATTCAAAACGTCCGCAAGAGAGATGTTTCTGGACAGAGATATTGGAGATGCGGTGGATCAAGATTGCGAGACCCTCATGCTCGAGGAAAACGTTTACGCGAGTAAAGGGAGTGGGTTTACTCAATCGTGAATCGACGGTATGCTTTTGGAGGTGTACGAGTTTATGCCGCTATGGGCGTCCTCGTACTTACTGCTTCTGACAGATACCATTAACAAGCGAGCTGTTTTTAACCCATAAAACATCGACCATCAGTGTTTCAAGTGGACGATTCTAGCGAAACACACGCAGAATAAAAATTGCAAACGAGTCGGGGATAATGATGGGAACGAGGAGCACCGTTAAAACGTTTCTCGGTTGTCGACACAAACACCCATATCGGAGATTAAGAAATTCGAGCGTTTTAACTCAGGCACGTTGATTAATAGGTATGATACGGTGCAAAAATAATAAAAAATCTTTGGGGCACCGCATCTATTCGTTACCCCTCATCCGATGAGCTACGGGTTATTCGTCAAAACTTCGAATGATGTACCGTGCGAGTTACTCGGGCGGTTTGAAATATCGCAAACGCCGATTATTTTTCGGGGGTCTGAGTGTTCGGACGAGGTGGCCAAACAGTTTGTCCTGACCGTGACCGACATCGTGGGCAGATTGTGTGAATAATTGAAAACGATGAACGTACCCATATCATCATGGGCGATGAGCAGATCACGGGGAAAAAACTAACTGCGATTTCTGCCGGAAAGGTTTCGCAGCTTTAAATCCAAAGTAGCGGACCATGACCACCTTAACGGTAAATTTCGTCACACGTTTTATAACACGTATAATCTGTAAGCTCAGAAGCGTAATTTCGTACCGTGATACATGCCCAATCTATCGAAATATGACGCTCATTTTATCGTGACCGAGCTTGGATATGACGACAATAGTATAACTAACATGGAAGAAAATTTTATATCGTTTTCGAAATACGTACATTTGGACTTCTCCGTTAGATATATCGACAAGTGTAGATTCATGACATCTAGCTTATCGACATTGGAGGCAAATTTTTTAGGTTAGATTAGGTTAGATTAGGTTAACCAAATTTAAATTTACCATTAGATATCGATATTAAACTACTTTGATTTTTGAAAATCATAGAACTAAATATTTTTTACATAAATCATTTAATTATACATTCAATCAATATTTATTTATAGAAAATTTGAATTCAAACTTATATAACGTAATTAGTGTACCAGTACAAATTGACAAAACAAATTTATCTTTCAACAATCGATACAAAATTATTTGATAGTAAAAAAAATAAGCAATTTTACACCGTTTTAATACAAAATCAAATCAATAAATGTAAAAAAATTACGCCGGGGATGCTTTGCGATACAAACATGCCGTAATTAAATATGAACAGGTTGTGAAATCTAATTGTTTTTAAAAGAAAATAATGTTTCGACTAATTGCGAAATAAAAACAGTGTTAATGTTTCAAGATATCTGGAACCAAGTAAAAAAAAATAAATGACTTTCATTTAAATATATATTATTACATAAATATTTTTCAATAGACATATAAATAAATTTTTTTTTAATAAGTTATTTAGTGAATATTACAAGGATAAATAGGTACACAATAATTAAGATTATTAAATATGAATAAACTTTTGAATTAGGTCACTTTTGGTTTATATGGAATTAGTTATTTAAATTCATTTAATAGGTCTATTTATTTAATACTACTTCTAGGTAAATTAATCTTGTTATACAAAATTCACTAGGTAATCATTAAAAAATGGTTTTGTTTTTATAGTTGAATATCAGCCAATATATTGTGATAATTGTACCGACTGACGGCGTATAATGATAATATGCTCACACCGAACCCAATATAGGTCCTCTCATACTGAAGCGGGACGGGAACGGAAAATAGTACGTTACGTAAATAAATACACAAATAAAATAATAATTTATATAATAAAAATATGTATATAGTAATTATGTAAAATACATTATTTACACATATATATTTATGAAATTAATTAATTTCAAAAAAACTTTTCATACTTGTATAAAAAATAAAAATACCTATATATTATGAAAAATAACAATGTATATTAATATAAAATTTCTACTTACATTTTATATTTATTTATTATTTATAACTCATATAGTATTTTCTACACACGGTTATAATATGTATATCGTAGGTATATCTTTAAAATATTATTGTCATTATGATATATAGGTAATACATTTATGATATATATACGATAATATATAAATAATGTATTATATAATGTGTACTGTGTCCATATAATATTATCAATAATGTAACATTTTTTTTTGATTAATATCATAAAGAAATATATAGTTCAATTCGCACATATTTATATAACTAATATACATTAATAAATATTTTATTATTATAATTGTCTATCTATATTAGAAAATATTTAATATTAATTAGCAAATAATGACCTATTAATAGTATAAAATACAATAAAATGTGTAGTCATACAGATTTATCAATTTAGATTGGAGGCCAATCTACACAATATAGGTATCTGTAAATAATTTGGATTTTAGAGTATAATGTAGGTACCTACAGGCAAGGCTGGGCAAGTTAACGATATTTTTTAACTAGTTAAGTTAAGTTAATTTAAAATAATATAAGTTAAGTTAAGTTAAAAGTTACTCGTATATTTTTTGTTAACTTTTTTAGATTAAAAGTTAACTTTTAAAAAAACCAGTAACTTAACTTATTTAAAAGTTAAAATTTCCTAATAAGGAAAAAAAATTTATATACCTAAATATCGTAAAAAAGTAAAAAAGGGTAGTTATTCTTTACTCTCAAAAAAACCACTGGGGTTTTCTTTTGCCTAAAAAAGTGTATACATTTAAAAATCAAAATACAAAATGTCATTTTAAAATTCATACATAAATTAGAAATCAGAAAATAATTTTAAAAAAAACCGTCAAGATACCTATATTACTGTTTGATTCACACTAATGTAGTATAAAATAAGCAGTACCCATCACTTTAATATATTTTCTATACTGGGTAGACATAAATACCAGCCTCCATGTAGTTAAAAACACTGGGCTCAGCCCAATATGGAATAACTGTAAATAAACCATTTTTTTTTATATTATATTTTTAGATAAAAATAAAACAAATTTCAAACCTTTATTAAATATCTTTAAAAGTTATAGATTTTTGTGTGACCTTTATACCACCTTTCATACAAATATTAAAAGACGTTACTAAAAAAATGTATGATATAAAAATAACTATAAATTTAAATTAGTTATATTATATTATATAGAAATGATAGTACCTATAGTCTTAACAAAACTTGCTATCTATGAAATATTATTCATTCAACTGTGTAATATTTATCAGGTTAGCACCTCCGTGTTGCTAAAAATGATAAATAATAAAATAGTCATGGCCTAAATTATTGTTGAAAGTTACCATTTATTATTTAGGTACCATATAAATGAGATAAGCCTGTATCTATGTGACTATATGTGTATATATTTGATATTAATTAAATTATAGAGACAAAATGTAATTGATTTTTTATTAGGCATTTTTATTATATTTTAACAACAAAGACATTTCAACATTTTTGTTAGAAATGGAACCTATCCATCTGTGAAACTAAATAAATATTCGGTAACAATTTATACTTGGTATATTACTTATTTTTAAAACATTATTATTATTTAATATTTATTACTTTGGAAAACATTGATAATACAAAATGAACAATGGTATACACGCGGGTAAGTACATAACTATATAGCCGCTCTAGGTACCTGTATTTTAGTGTATATTATAGGTAGAGGTATTCTATATTAAAATTATTTTACATTGTAATTTTGTGCCAACGTCCGGCGTGTGCTTGAGTGGTGCATCGATTCTTATCGATTACATACATGGGTACTAATATTGTAGGTACCTACTAAAATTTTTTATAGGTACTAAAAAGCAAGGCTGGGCAAGTTAACGATATTTTTTAACTAGTTAAGTCAAGTTAATTTAAAATAATATAAGCTAAATTAAGTTAAAAGTTACTCGTATATTTTGTATTAACTTTTAAAGTGAAAAGTTAACTTTGAAAAAAAAAAAGTAACTTAACCTAGTTAAAAGTTAAAATTTCCTAATTAGGAAAAAAGTCGATATACCTATTATATCATAAAAAGGTATAAAAGGTTGGTTATTCTTTACGCACAAAAAAACTATTCGGGACTTCTTCTGCCTGAAAAAGTGTATACATTTAAAAATAAAAATACAACACGTCATTTTAAAACCCATGCATAAATAAGAAATCAGAAAATAACTTCTAACTGCCAAGATACATATATTATTGTTTTATTCACACTAATGTAGTGTAAAATAAGCAGTACCTACTACTTCAATATATTTTCTATACTGCATGGACATAAATACCAGCCTCCATGTAGTTAAAAAGACCGGGCTCAGCCCAATATTCGTGAACGGCCAACGTCGCGGCGTGTGCGTGAGTGGTACATTGATTCTTAACGATTACGTACATGCTATTCTAGGTACCTACTAAAATCGCGTATAAGTACCAAATAGTAAAATCCCATTCAAAAATTTGCATTGTTCTTCGGGCAAAATTTAACTTAATTTAGATACTTTTGTATAAAGTTAACTTGAAGTTAACACGTTAATTTAAATAAAAAAAGTAACTTATTAAGTTAAAAGTTAATATGAAAAAAAAGTAACGCGTTAAGTATTTTAATTAAAGTTAACTTAACTTTTTAACTTAATTTTAACTTTTAACTCGTCAATGCCCAACCTTGCAAAAAAGTAAAGTTCTCGTTCAAAAATTTACATTGTGTTCTTCGGGCAAAATATAACTTAATTTAGATACTTTTGTATAAGTTAACTTCAAGTTAAGACGTTAAGTTTAATGAAAAAGTAACTTATTAACTTAAAAGTTAATTTAAAAAAAAGTAATGCGTTAAGTAACTTAATTAAAATTAACTTAACTTTTTAACTTAATTTTAACTTTTAACTCGTTAATGCCCAGCCATGCCTACAGGTAGGTAATATTATTGTTATATTATATGAATTCATGGCACACAAACATATTTATGAACATATATTTAAATAATTTAATTAATTGATTGCATTAATTAATTCGTCCTCCTACCGTTACCTCTACAGTGTGTAAGAACCTTAACACTCCGCGTGCACCAGGTGCTACGCTGTACCCGACCGTGTCGGCCATACTACGTGTTTGTGTGTACAGTAATCCCTCGACTAGACGGGACTACAAAATTACATGTTCGTGTTAAAAACTCGTATAAACCGAGCAAATACAAAAAAAACTATCTTATATTATAGGGTCTTTCTCGGGACCGAAGAACCGGTTCGCGTTATCCAATAATTTATGTTATCCGAGTTCGTGTTAACGAGGGAGTACTGTATTAATATTTGTTTATAAGTCTATGAGGGAGTTATAGCAACAAACATATAATTTCCGAAGTTCTGATTTCACGAATTTTTCCTGATTTTCTATGGCTTGACTTTTGAATATTCTGGTAAACCAAAATTGAATTGACCCGACGGTAGACGGTTGTGAGATATTCAGGTTTTTTCAATTCATCTGCTAAAAACCTCAAAGCCGTATATACATCATGATTGATAACATTGGTTGACTTTCCGACCTTCATTTTTTGGAAATGGTTTGGCATTAAATCTTGTTCAGTTAATTTTGGTACTAATAAAAACTGTAATTTGTCTTGGTACTGAATAATATCAAAAATATGACTAGAACAAATTTTGTTTGTAGGAAGCTTATATCGCTTTTGTACATTATCACTGATAAACAAAATTTGATTAGTCATCAACATGTTCTTGATATTTTTAAAAAGATGAGGAACATCTGCAACAATGTACAGTTTTTTCGTACCTTCAAGTGGATGGGATATATAATTGGATACTCTACAGTGTCGTCCAGCAGTAATATTCCATTTTTTCCATAAACCTCTATTACTGGATCCCATGTCTGACACAAGCGCCACAATATTTAAGCCTATACCTTTACTTTTATAAATTAAATCTGTTATAATTTGATGATAAACAGTGCCATTAACAGATTTTCCTGTGAAATAATAAGCAACTATTTGCTTCCACCTTGTTGCGATTCCTCCCAACATGAAAACTAAAACATTAGTTGCTGTTCCTTCATGGTTTGGTAATGACACTGTACCTATATTTTTGTTGGTTGATATATCATATGAGTTGCCCGGTGTTATGGCCATTTCATCCATTACTAAAACACAGTCTTTTTCATTGTCATTTTTAAACATTTGAATTTTCACTTCTAAAAATTTAAAAACTTCATCCAATATTCCAGAGTCGAATTTTAAATTTTGAAGTCTTCTTCTTAATGTTTTTAACGAAGGCAAAGGTGTTTTTTGTCGTAGTAACTCTTCATATCCATTACTGCCACAACTAAATTTTAATTTTAAAGCCTTCATAATTGTAACATTGGACCATTTCATGAACCTTGTAGAATTTCGGCTTAATGCTTCAATTTGGTCATTATTAAAAACTGAATTTAAAAGTTTTGTACTTTTGTTGGCACCATTGCTTTTATTTACTTTGTTGGATATGTGTCGGAGACGTTTTTTGAACAAATTTACTTTATTAACTGCATTTTTATACTGATGTTCATACTCCTTCATCTTCTTCAACATTTGTTCATATTTCATTTTATCTAAAAGCAGGTTTTCTTCAGAAACTACATTTATAATTTCTGGAATTTCTTCAATTTCTGTTTGTTCGAGGGTGTGGTTCGATTCGGGAGATGTTATGATTCTCTCTTTTGGTAATTTTCTCATATGTTTTTCTTTTGTGAAGGAAAAGATAGTTGGCACAGCATCATATTTCAGCCGCCGACTACCATCTTCACGTGTCTTTTCCCACATATTATCTTCAAAGTGAATCTAAACACAATAATTTGTAAGTACTTATAAGTAAATACTCAACAAAAAAAAAAAATATTGTATACTTATTTATTTTAATAATATTAAACGTATATTTGTAATAATATTATTTTAATACACAAAAATAGTAAAAATAAATTTGGGTATTTTATATATTGGTTTTGAATGTCGTCTTATCTTACGTTTGTTAAATATCCATTTTCCATAAAAAAAAATAAATATATATAGGTATTATATTATAGTTTACTTACTTCACATATACAAGAATAGTTTGTGGGTACCCAATTGTCCCGTTTCAATTTTATAAGCCATAATTTTCTTCTTTGCTCATTTTTTGGAAAATGTTTCATAAGAAACCCTTTTTTTGCTGAGTTACTGCAGTCAATTGCTGCACAACCGGGCATTATTTTGAATGTGTTAACTAAATTGTTTATAATAAAAATAATAATATACATTCATACATAATTTAAGTGGAATAAACCTAAATCAGGGTTGGGCAGTATCACAGACACAATTATATCTTGTATCATGATACATATAATGGAAGTGTCTTGTATCGATACATTTTACTCTATTATCATGTATCCCTTTATATATTAAAGATACAAAATACATCAATAACACATATACAATCAAATACATTTTATTTCTAGGTATATTGTTATTAATTATTATTCTGGAAAATATTGAATACATTTTTCAAAGTATCTTGTATATTTATGTATCTTTGATACTTGTATCTTGTATCTTTACTACATATGAAATGTATCTTGTATCAAGATACAAAAAAGTGATTTATCTTGTAGCAAGTATCCATATACTATTTTTTAGTATCTTGCCAAACCCTGTCTTAAATCAATAGGTAATATGGAAATATTGTGAGGTATACTTACATCAATTTATGACAATAACAACAAGTATTATGATTGATTAATATAATATACTATGTGTATTATACAATTTAAGTACTTTTCTATAAAAAAAATATGTAAAATTATTTTTTTTAAGACATCTAAAAAAATATTTTGTAAAAAACTATCAAATCCTGTGTTAAAAAATTCTTATCACAAAAATATTAGCAAACTAATGGACGACAATTTTTTTAACCAATCAGAAGTGATACCATGTATGGCCACACTCTCTCTATATAGGCACTCTAGTATTTAGTTATATTGTGGTCAAATTCATTATTATATTTTTCAGATTTTAGGTTTCTATGGTTGGTAAAATAATTTTTTTAATCAATTTTTTCTTATTACTTTCTTATCAATCTGTCGAACAACGGGTATGAGCTCGATATACCACGGGCGGGAACACGACCGCCGGTGCGACGCGTGTACACCTACCTTCTGCCCGGACCTCGTGTTGTTGTGCGGTGTGTTTTTCGATCGGTTTTTTTTATTTTTATTTTATTATTACTTACGCTTCGATCGCGATATTTTTATCGCGCGTACAGCAGTGTTGATACCGCGATCGGTACGCAACAAGCGTCGTAAAAAAAAGGAACATATTCGCGTACCAGTGCTCACCGCAGCCGCCGCGTTTTTTATTATACGTGTTTTGCGCTCGTCGCCGTTTGCACCGCCATCTTTTCACGTTTTTACCCGTTGTGGTCAGTTTTCGTGTTTTTGCGGTACGAAGTGAGCGAACGTGGTAGAAAGGCACCCAGTAAATCGACCGACCGTATGGGCTCATTTGTAGCTGTCTCGGCCGATTTTTGTGTTTTTAACACGTCGTCGTATGAAGGTATACGTATTTTCGTAGCAGCATCACACGCGCACGCCGTTTTTCAATTCAAGCGTCTTGGTCTGCACTGCCGTTGTCGTTGCCGTAGTCCCGCGTCTCAAAAGAATCTTCGTCATCACCGGTCTCGGTCAAGGTCGGCCTTATAAATATATACCTATTTTTTTTTGTTGTTATATAAGGAAAATTGTTAAAACCATATACACTTGTATTTAGTTGATAAGCGTCCCCCCGTCCTATACGCATGTCATAGTTTTAAGCATTATTTTAATACAGTCCACTTTGTAATTTATTTCTATCCTAGAGTTTTTATTTTCTGTCTGTCCAAAATCATATCTAGGTTTTTTGCTTTTATCCTTCCGATAACACAATCACGTTGTCCACGCTGACAAAAAAAACGTCTTTTTCCGGCAATAACATTGTTGTTCTTTTTTCGAAAAAGGCAGTTCGGCGCTAACCTGCGATTTCATATTCGTCAGGCGTGTCGACGCTTCAATTTTAAAATAACAAATTTGCTTATTTCGCAATATAAACGAAATATGAGTGATACTTATAGTAAATATAAAAAAAATAAAAAATTTACTATGATAATACCACAGAGGCGCAGAATATCTATCAATTAAAATCAGCAAACCGGGAGACGGGAAGCACAGAATATTATTTTAGTTCGAGGTCGATGCTTATACGAAGATGAGAACTTTGGTGAGAAAATACGACGGTGGCGGCTCAGCGAAGACCGACCCCAACCCGCGCTAATTTTGTGTTTTCGTCCGTTCGGATCGGGAAAACGGGACGTAAAAACGGTTGTAGAATAAACGCCCATAAATACGGACGGTCACGGCGGTCATGGGGGAAAACATTCATTGACGTTTTATTATATTTGTAGATTAAGAATAATATTACCGTCTTTATCTAACAAATGGCATTGATGTATTTTTTCCAAATTTTTGGTGACATTTTGTAAATGCAGTAATACAAAAAAGCGCGGCCCAAGGGGGGGGGGCGATCGCCCTATCGCCCCCATCAAATCCACCACTGTATAGGCAGTGGTTAAAGTGGAATATATTCTATATATTTTTTTATAATATATATAATAATTTAAAAAAAAAAAAAATGTTTTTTTCAATACTTTAATTTACCTCTTATGTTTGAATTAGGAACAAGGTAAAGGATTCCG
>JAIPRL010003732.1:0-44067 GCA_025469235.1 Pemphigus obesinymphae | reverse complement strand
AAAATTATTATATTGCTTGTTGGTTCGTTCAAAATTGGTATATGGTTCTCTAGTATGGCTTTCTAACTCTAACTCTTCAGGTCAACTTCAGAAGTTATCTAGAGTTCAAAATAATTTCCTTAGATTTTTTTCATTTAAATGTCATGTCGAAAGAATACCACATTCACCATACACGGGTGTTGAGGGATTTTTTAACTTACCAAATCTGAAAACAGTGTTTGAAAAAAATGTACTAAATTTCCTATTAAAATTATTAAACAATTTAATCGATTGCACTGAATTACTTGAACGTGTTTACTTTAAAATAAACATGGTGGGATCACGCAATAAGTCTTTATTTTATTTAAATAATACTGCAAGAAATTACCAAATAAATTCACCATGTAATGTCTTAATGACTCTAGGCAACACTAAAAAAGATACTGATTTTTTTCTTTCAACTCTAAATGAATTCTCATTGCTATAATTAGTTTTTTGATAAATTTTCAAATTTTCAAATTATATTTTGTTATTTCGTGTTTTGTTCATACATTATATTATTATTGTAATATTTTAAATACCTACTTACAATTCATGTATAAATTCTAATCTGTTCTGTTATATATTATATTATTGTAAATTGGAATAAATTTCCGTTAATAAAGATTATTATTATTATTATATATCCTTACATAATGCGTCAATTTATTTATTTATTTGCTAATCATAAATGAGCCATAACACCTGTAATTTTTAAGGGGTTTGGTATAGGTAATTTTTTAGAAATATTTTGAAAAATAAAAACTTAACGATTTAAAAATATTTAAGTACTTTTCAAAACTAATCCAAAAATAACCCCGTATCCGTATCACTTTTAATTATTATTTAATCACGAAATCTCAGACTAAAAGACCAATAAGCGTGATAAAATTGTAGAAATTTGAAAAGTCGGATTTACAATCTGTGTACAGATTCTCTAACATTCTGATTTTGTATTTCTTTTACAGATTATAATGTGTGGGCCTGTCTTATAAGAATCGATTGAGGCATTTTTCTTTAATATTACAGATTAAAATATAATCGATGTTTAAAAATTGAAATTTTTAATAATAAATAACACAGCTAAAAAAAATAAATAAATAAAAGTCTCGATTAATCCCACAAACTGATGAATTCAAAACAGTTTTCAGAATTGAAATCCAAATTTTCGAAATCACACAATTTTTTTCACGCTTTTAGGTAGATTTTTTGTTGGTATTGCAGTTCCTTAATAAGTATTATAAAAATACTTTACAATTTTATTTTAATATTCAATTTCAGATAGGAGTGAAAATATTATTATATCATATAAATAAACTACGAATGGAATGTATTTTTATAATAAGTATTAAGTCAGGTATATTCAATAATGTATATTCAATTGTATTGAACCAACCTTTGATCTGATAATCAAAATTCAATGAGTAATAATCGGTTTATTTTTAATCGTCTTCTACTTATTTTACAGGCAACTGGTCCATACTCGAAGGATATTAGTATATTACTATGATAATTCAAATAATGGGGTACAAATATTGCAATGTTCTATTTATCCAACAAGATCTGAAGACTTTTTGCTTCCTCAGGATATACAATAATTAGTGCCAACTTTCCGGTCTTCCTGATAAAATAGCAAAAGATAGGAAACAAAGAACAAACTCGTTTGTACTCCTAATTTTCCCTTACAAAAAATGTGCCTGGTGTTTAGTACGATCCGAGTTTGTCCCTCGGATACAAAGAAGGCTTTAAATACATTACCAAATATAATAATCTTTATTTCAGTACACCTAACTTTTAACCAGATTAGTTAAAAATAATTATCGCACAAGCCATTATAATTATATTTCGACCCACCACACTAGTATTCAGAAAATTCTATGAAAATACCGTAGTAACAAATTAAGATTTAATAATTTCAGTGGAGATAGAATAAATGTTTTTAGACTATTATTTTTAAAATTGCATATCAATATGACGATATTTGGAAACCGCTATACGGTTTTTTTTTTTTTTTATTATTAATAATCAATAACCACACACTCACACATACAAATCATAACTCTGATCATTTATTTTAAATTTAAATAAATTATTATGTAAGTTGTGATTAATAGGTAGAAGATATAATAGTTACCATGTTTGAAAGTTATTTGAGTTATTTACAGGCACGTATTTGAAAGGGTTGGACGATAGGAGTGATCTCCCCCACCTAAGCCTATGTGATATTATACCAAATTAAATAATTCATTAATTGTGTTATATAATAATATATATTCGATATATTCAGGGATATAGTGGAGGTTATATAGTGTTACCCACTTATCGATTTTTTCGTTAATGCGTATAGCCAAGCTTTTTTATTTGATACGCTAATATACCCACGTATACTCACTACTTCGACCAATTATTATATTGTATAATATAATATAATATATACTTCAGCCCTACTATTTTTAACTAAAAAGTATAAGTTGGGGCCTTGTTCCTATACCTTTAAATAATCCAAAATCAGGGAAACTATTTATGGAGAGGCGTGTGTACTACGAAAATACCGACAACAAAATACAACTTTTAAACAAGAAAAAAATAAGTAATAAACATTTTTTGGATTTTGCCATCCAAATACGAATAATTTCTAGTTTTTAAAAAAAATTACATTAATATGATAGTAAATCCAAGATCTCCTAAGCTCCACTTTATTTGCGCCTATGAAAAAACCTCTAAAAAAAGTTGCGAAATGCCACTGGTAAGGGGATAAATCCTCCAAGCGTCAGCGTACAACCACTAAAAATTTACAACTAGGTACATTAATGAATATATTTTACATAATAAAACTAATATATATTTTTCCTCGGCCGTGCATTCATCATTATCTAGCCGTGAATTTTATTGGTGCGATAATATTATATTATCCGTTAACTGAAAAATCAAATTTGCTGTTCTGTTTTTAGTTTTGTCAAGCTTTCTATTGTATTATTGTAGTAATTGATGCTTATTATTATAAATAAATGAAAATTTCTAGCAGGAATAATATGCTAATGAGTTGGCTGCCAAAAAATCTTTCAGGTAGGGAAAACCTCTTAAGTTTATTAGTTTAAAAAAAAGTTATCTGCTGTATCAGAATAATAGTCAATTCAATAGAAAAATTTTATGAAGTTTTGCTAAAATGGAAAAAAATACACTTAATAATGGTAAAACTAAAATTATATTGCTTATTAATATGTATTTGTTTATTTACAAGATTTTATTATGTGTTCATTTTATATTTGTATTATTAGTTTAGGTAATATTAATTTATATATACTGGGTGTCTCACCGGGTTCTGATATATACAATAATTTTTGTTCTATTGTATATTTTTCAGTTTTTTTTTTTTATATATACTTACTAAAACGTTGCACTACAATAATTATATTTAAGATTAATTTTTATTTTTTTTTTTACTAAAATCAAAAAATGTAAAATTTTATTTAAATTAAAAAAAAAACCCCTAATTGGTATAGCCATTTTATAGATATATTTTTTTTAATGATTTTGGTGTTTGAAATGTTTACAAATTATTATTTATTCATTTTTTACAACTTTTTTAAGTTTACGAAAAATTCAATTTTATTTCATTAATTGTAAATGGCCGCTACTAAATGTAAATTTATTTTTCCATGAAATGATATTTTATAACATTGTGTCCAGATACAAGGGCCGCTCGTGTAGATAATGCGTACACAGACCAACTATGTAAACATTTCCTACCCGGTCGTTTAGTGCACATGCGCTAGACTTTGTTCCAATTTTTACATTTTGAATTTGATTCAGTTTTTTTTATGCGTGTATATTGTATAAACTTTTAAAGGAAAATTCCCTTCGCAGAAGTTGGAAAATTGTTGTAAATCGGAAAATAATGTTACACACATACACTGAACTTCAATTAGAATCTTTTTTGTTATTAATAGTAATAAATTAATATAAATAATAATATTTATTATTATTATATATTGTTATAAAAAGTATTATATTTCATTTTATTATATCATTATTTCTAATACAAATAGAAGATGATTATTTTAACATAAAATATTTAAGCAATGGTAACTAATATTGTATTCTGTTAATTAATAGTATTTTAAAAAGTTGTAGGTATACTTCTGTTTTATTTTATATATTAACATATTTTATTCGTTTGTTAATTCTCAACAATAATTATAAAAATATGTGAGTTACGATGCAACATAATCTACCCAAACATTTTTATAAAATATAGGTACATACATAAAAAGACCAAATCAAATATCAAAATATAAAAATTGGAACAAATTTAGTCCAAGCGCATGCGCATAAACGACCGGGTAGGAAATGTTTACATTTCCGTAAGCGTAATACGTACACGAGCGCCCATGTATTTAGACAGCGAAAATAAAATAACATAGTATCATTGTTTATAATCAACTATATTTTTAATCAATTATCATTTATCAAATATAAATAATAATACAGTATATTCATATTTTATCAATAATATAGGTAAGTATTTACATTAAATTTTATAGTGTGAAATAATTGTACTAAATTATTAACGTGCTTATATTTTTATTTAATAATAACAAATAAAATAAAACAATTAACAATATAATATTAAATTAAATTATATACATATTTACTATAATTTATTTACAAAATGTGTCATACAAATCACATACATTATTTTTCTTAGATTGCGGATTCAGAAATTATATTGTAAGGCACTTGAACTTCTAGGATTTTTACAAAAAATTTCACGATAATTTATGTTGCCTACTCTCCTTTAAATTATTTATACTATACTCTAGTAAGGCTATTCTTGAGTATGGATCAGTTTTATAGGGTCCATAGACATGTGAACGCCAAATAATTGAGTAAATGCAAAGCAAATTTTTGTGTTTCGCCGCTTTCCTTTTCAATATCTGTTGTCCTTCACCATTACTATACGCCTATTAGTCAATTACTTGGTTTTAGTAGTCTATCGGATTGCCGGCAAACGGCTGTCATAACGTTTATTAGAAAACTTAAATATAGTTTTATTAATTTACCTACCTTTTAAACGAATATCAACATTAGATCGAGCGCACACCAAATGGGCGAGGTGCGTTGCTTCGCATCATATCGTAATGAAAAATTAAAAATGGGACATGTGTATTCTTATGTAATAAGTTATTAATACTAATAAGGCACACCACACACCAATGCTGTAAAGTGTGTTACGTCACCCCACGTCGTAATGCGAACTGGTTATTGGCAGTACATTGGTGACACGCACGCGGTTTTTTGTGTATAATATTGTGATAACTAAATTATTTTAAATTGTGTTTAAACGTTCATAATTTTAACTAATGTAAATTAATTTGAAAAAATAGATAATTTTATTTAAGTAGGTATAATTATTTAAATTTAGATAACTGAATATTATATTATATTGTAATATTATTTTTTAATAATTAATTAATGTTTATATATAATTATAAATGTATAAATATTATATATATACCTATATAATACAATTTAGTCAAATTTACCTTAATATTATATTAACAGCCTAACTTCCACTGTCATAACTCTGCGATAATGTGTATCTTTTTCCATTATTTTATTTTGTATCATGTCCCAAAGGATATTAAAAGATTCTTTGGACATCCTATAAAAATATTGAAACCTTTCCGAGTACATAGCAAGTTTTTTAGCCAGCGAAATATTCCAATTATGTCCATGTTTTATTTTATTTAGGGATGAAACAATATTTTATTATTATTATTATTATTATTATTATTATTATTATTATTATTAGGTAATAATAATATGGCCAATTTTTTATCATCAAAAGCAGAACTCATTATTAATTAGTAATAAATATATATCATACTAGCAATGTTTTTCTATTGCTAGATATCATAAATATATAAATAGTTAATAAATATATTTTATTCAAGTGCTGGGTTATACCTACAATATTTTTAGTTTATCCGTGTTTAACGAAACCAAATAAACTTTTCGGCTGTTCCACTCACGAAAATTCAACATACAACTGACCATGTGAAAATTCTAATAATTTTAATGGTTTTAAGGTCGACGTTCTGAAAGTCCACTTTAGCACTGCTAAATTCCCGGTTTCTAAACCTATTTTAAACAATAAACTATAATTGAAAATAACACTGCAAAACATGCTACGACTATTTTTACGAAAATCGAGATTAATATCAATTTTTGTAGTAAAAAATGAGGGGTAATCCAATGGTGAGACTATTTTATTCATAACATCAAAATTTAGTTCAAAATGTCAATTTTTCCAAAACGTGCTTATAAGGGATCAATTTTATTTCAATACGTACTACATCGCATTTTGTTACAAAAGATATTATCTCCCATGCAATGAATTGTACTTTTATTTTCATAACGTGCTTATCCATTATTGTATTACAAAATCTGTTAACTTCAGTTTTTATCATAAAGTGTTATTGCCCATGTTTGATAATCAATAAAATTTTTTTTTTCATAACGTACTAATCCTATTTTTCTTCAAAATATATTCAAACCACATTTTATATTATCATTTTAATAAAATTCAATTATACACGCTATAAGTTCAAATTGAATTATTTTATGAGTAATCATGTTTTCCAAAATGATAACAATGTTATGTAGTCTATAAATATTTATAGTATGATTTAAAAATTCTTAATAAACCATGTTATTGTGTTGTTACCATGGGTGGTGTATATAAATTCTAAGTATAAAGGTGGTATTCCACGCTCACCGTGTATCGTGTATTATCATTAAACAAGATATCATAGTTTTATTTATTTGTATGACAGTAATGAACAATAACACTAAATTAAATTATATAACTTTATTAATAGGTAACTGATTATAAAATATTATTACAATTAACATAAATAGACATTTACAATTTTAAGTATAATATCACAATATATATCACGTTTTCTTGATTTAATTAAAAAATTTTGTATACATTTTACATTTATATTTATTATACTATGACAGTTCAATATAAAATGTTGCATCGATTACACATCTGCGGCGCACTCGCACTTCGGGCTCTCATTGAACCTCCATATTATGTGTATATGAGTTCATTGCATCTTCCTTGTGCCGAGCTTATACGATTTAGTCGGAACCAAGTTTTCCTAGGGAGAACCATGCCTATAACTGCAGTGCATACATTATCTACATGGATGTCTCCTGGTTTCTCTCTCATCCATTCATCTTGCCACGCGTCTGGGGTAGTTTTCTTCGACTTAGTGATGGTCAGGGCTCTTTGAAGAGAAGGTTTCTGAGATTTGAGCTGTGGGTTTATTATTCCGTCTCACGTGTATTGGTAATTCCTGATGCTTATCGATTTTCTTATTTTCTTATAGTCATCTAATATGAGTAGGTATTGTATTGGGGAAGTGGGGAAGTAAGGCAGCTATTGAAAATTTGTACTCAATATTGTGCTTGATATTATATGCATGGTTTTTTGATTGGATGTCTATCACTTATGTGTAAAAACTACCTTCCCACATATGGGCGCAGTAATATTCGAATAAATAGACTAAGGCTATAAAAGAGGTTTTTGGGGAAATAAGTTGTCAGCCTGCACATGCTTTTTATTACAATTGATAGTGTGGCTAATAGACACGGTTATCTACACAGGTTAGCGTTCGTGCCTATGCTATTATGCATTGGTAGATTCAAAGCGGCGTCTGTAGTGAACTAATAGCGCTAGTAGTAGTTGAACCGACTATCACAATTAAAGTATACGGGAAAATGTGGTTTTTAATATAATATGCATAAACCGTTGAAAATTAAACGAGAATGCGCGTTTTTAATAAATTCGAAAATTTGACCAACTATTTTGTTGCCAAAATTTAAAATTAATCTTACTGATAAGCAATAACTAAAGCCCAAAACCTATATTTATTTATTTTATTAAATCCAATATAACTTTCAGAAAATTGATATTTATAAAGTATAATAATATGTGGTTACCTCACTTGTTACACAATAATTAAATTGTGTTTTTATTGTTACATTTTTTTATAGTGGTTAGGTGGTTAGGTGGCTAGGTTACAAAAGTAACTTAGAAAAATTTTATTTTTATTTTAATTCTTGCCAATAATACAAACCTGACCATTATAAAAAATTTAAGAACAAAGTACATAATCATGTAGCAAGTGTATTATAGGTACCTACTTTATAAATATTGAATGACGATTTCAAACGATTGTTATCAGGTAGGTATATTGAAAAAGTGTATTGATTTAATAAAATAAAATACAATTTTTTTGGTTATCGCTTATCAGTAAGATTAATTTTAAATCTTGGCGCCAAAACAGTAGGTCAAATTGATTAAAAAAAACACATATAATGAGAACTATAAACCATAGAAATGCAAAAAAGAATTACATCTAATGAAGATATTCCCGTTTTACCATTAAGAGGCTGCAACATCAACGAAAAATCGACCTAAAAGCGTGACAAAACTGTGGAACTTTGAAAAGTCGGATTTCAATTCTGAAAACTGTTTTGAATTCATCAGTTTGTCTTCTAGAGATCGATCGAGGCGTTTATTTTTATTTTATTTTTTAGTCGTGTTATTTATCATTAAAAATCAAAAATTTTAAACATTGATTATATTTTAATCTGTAATAATAAAGAAAAATGCCTCGATCGATCCCTAGAAGACAGGCCTACACATTCAAATCTGTTTACAGATTGTAAATCCGATTTTCCACGGTTCCACAATTTTGTCACGCTTATTGGTCTTTTGGGTGGAAATTTCGTGATTACACAACAATAAAAAGTGATACGGGTACGGGGCTATTTTTAGATTATTTTTAAAATGTACATAAATATTATTAAATTGTTAGATTTTTATTTTTCATAATATTTCATAAAAATTGCCTATACAGAACCCCTTAAAAATCGCAGGTATTGCGGCCTCTTAAGATTTTACTAAATTTTTTCCTAATTTCAACTGTTTATGCATATTATATAGAAAACTATATTTTCTTTTATACTTTACGTGTAATAGGCGGTTCAAGTACTACTAGCGCTATTAGTTCATTACAAATTCTGCATCAACCACGATAATGCCTCGAACACTGACCTGTGTAGATAACCGTACTAATAGCCAAAACCACGACAGGCGACCATCGGGATACAGATCGCATGTCTGCTATGAACGCAATACTATATCTTAGTAACCATAATTTATTAACCATTTCAGTTAAACACTAATTTAATATTTTTATAAATTAACTACTAAAAATACTACACTAATAAAATAAGTACTATAAACAAGTACTAATTGATTTATAATAATCTTATATATAAAATGCTAACTTTTTTACCTGTTTTTTTCATGAGCAAAACTTCTTATAGAAATTTAATTCCTCGGACCCGTTTTCGCCACTGCTCGATGCGTACTCCTTTACCGTTACTGTTTTCAAACTCTTTTCTGGTCGTTTTGAAATTTTCATACCTTTCATTCCTCTGCGTTTTCCCCTTTTTCCCGAGCTTGGAAAGAAAAGAGCCTGGAAGAAATACACATTTCCTTACTCAACGTTCGTTATCGTAGTTCGCTTTCTGTCCATTATCGCTCGACCTTCTCCACACCGTCGTATTATTTCCCCCGTATTGTTACGATATGAAGCCGCCCGTGTTATTTATAGTATTTATTAGGTAGTCGTTTCGTACGGTTATTCATGTCGGTTAGTGAGTTCGTTCAATAAGAATTAGCGTTTAGATTCGTAGGATCTCTAGTTCAATCTTATTCCCCCGTTAGGCAAGTATAAATTTATACGGTGCACGGCGCCGCTGCTGTCATCCTCGACTACGAAAGCTCGGACGGCGACAATTTTTTGCATTTATTCTCGTTTTTCATTATTACTTTTTAATAAGATGCATCCATGTCTGAGCAAATTAGTGTATTTTGTATTTTAAAAATGTTTCTTTTCTACCGATTCGTTATCCTAATTGTTTTAATACGATAAATTTGGACCACTTCATCATTTATTCTGTGGCTTAATGGAAACGGGGATGAACTTTCAATACGAGTACACCGGTGCGAAACGCTCTCTGCCTATCTTTCTTTAGCAATTTTTTTTATCCGATAAATCCGAAATTGTAATATATTTTCTTATAATTTTTTTCGATTGTTTGAATTAAATTTTGTATCTAACTATCTATTTTATTAAATTAAATTATGTGATTTAATACTCTTTGATGATTCTGTATTAAGAATTTAAGTCTGTCCCGCTGATTCATAGAATCAATATTAGATTTTTATATCTTATAGTAATACATTTAAAACTGTACGACTTCCGTAGTAATTTTCACAATTTGAGTTAAATTTATATTGATACATTCAGCCAAATTTTATCATATAATATAGGATTTAATCGGACTATCGAACATATCGACCTGACGACAATAATAGTTATATAAAAATTCGAGAACAAAAAGGCCAAGCAACTCCTTATATGTGCGAAGTAAGTACCTACAATATTATATTATACCAATATTCTATTTAACGTTACATATTTCTTAAAATTTTGATCAAATTGATATTGAGGTTCAGTAAATCTATTACACTTAGGCGAGAATCGAACCTAGCGACGTAAAAATCGATAGAATAGTAAGTCAATCAATTTTCGGATTACTTATTTTGTCAACCAATTCGTCAGAAACACTTTAGGAGTGAACGACTATCTTCTAGAAAGCAAACGTTAGTGTCCACCGTAGACAGATTATTTTTAAAATTAAATAAATAACAATATTATTTCTGATAAAATACATAAACCCATGTGTACGAATTACAAAAGTAATTCTACATATGAGGTCTTGTATTCAATAAAAGTTAAACTTACAAGATATCACACTCAATCGGAGATTCAAATGGTCCCGCGTCTAAAATGTGTTGAACTTAAAAATATTCTCGCATAAAAGGAGTTGCAATTATAAGGAGTTGCACCCGGCAGGTGTTGAACTTAAGGTAGTATTATAATGTTATGTTATTATATAATATAATGTTTATATAGGTAACAAAAATTCTTATCATAATTGGACGTTTTGAGAACTGATGATATAACATGTAACCACACGGGACAAAGTTGATAATTGTTCAACTTTGTGGTATCCAAGTTTATATATCGAAAGACATTATTCGGTACCTAAAGGCAGTATCACAGCTACGTCGTGGATCTAATGTAACATTTTGATTGGTCACGGGCGTTTCGGTAATAATAATAATTTATTTATAACTTTTATGTATTGTGTATTTTTAGACAAGATCAATACAGTTTATTAATATTAAGTATTAAATATGATAATATTAATTTGTGATTAATAATATTATATTCAACAATCGATGTACAATACCTAATATAGACTTTATAATTTTTATTCTATATTATCATTTAACAATTTTATAAATAAAAATAAAATACAATACCACAATATCAAGAACTACCTACTATTCGAGACTGAACGTTCAAAACGTTCGAACGGATCATGCACGTATATTTGAACGTGTATAGTGGAAACTCATAGTTAATGTAGTTTAATTATGGTTACCTAAACCCCAAAAATACCTATGGATTTTATTCTGTAGTAAAACCGTCGTTGTGTATGTGAATTGTGATTATTATTTTGTTTACTTTTGAAAGTTTATTCGTTTTTTTTAGTGTTTGTATTTTAATTATTAATATAAATTCAAAATTCAAATAGTCTACAGCACAAACAATGAGCAATGCAGTAAGAATATAATAATATGTAAGTACCTATATCTGTG
The DNA here is from genome assembly GCA_025469235.1 of Pemphigus obesinymphae. Taxonomy (NCBI): domain Eukaryota; kingdom Metazoa; phylum Arthropoda; class Insecta; order Hemiptera; family Aphididae; genus Pemphigus; species Pemphigus obesinymphae. Next base: position 32,228 of record JAIPRL010003732.1, on the reverse strand, counting down.
AACATACTGAATTCTATTATAATAGGTATATAATTAGTACGCATTAAAATCAGTCCACATATTTTCAGTTCATATATTTTGATATTTAAATTTTGAAGACTAGATATTTTCTAGTTTTTGCTATTAAGTTGAAAAAATTAGTTCCACAAGTCTTAATTTTTTGTATTTTATATTTTTGTAATTTCTCACGTTTCATGGAAAGTACGTACAATTTTTATAAAATATATTTTTATAAAAACAATTTAGTTGTGATTATTCTCTGATCCAAATCGAAAAAATTATTAATTTTTTTTATCTAAAAACCAAACGTAAAAATCGATATCAATGAAAACTCGGTATTTAATGAAAATCTATGTTTTCAGGTTAATAAATTAGTCTCCGGAGAATTGTGGAAACCAAATGATAAAGATAATATTATTAATCAAGAGCAGAATATTTGGGGGAGGGCTTCAGCCCAATCATAATATTAATAAAATGGGGCTCGGGGGAGGGGGGGGTAGAGACCCCCATAATAATTAAAGACAAATATTAATCAATAATGGTAAAAAATAATTCATTATTATTAAATATATAAAAATTTTATAACATAATATTATAAAACAAGAGTAATAGATCGATTTTGACCAAAATTTCAGAGATTATTCTTAGAGATATCAGTAAGGTTTAAACAGAAGTTTGAACTAAGTTCAATAGGTGATGCTGATCAAACTTTTTTTATATTTTTTCAATTATATGCCATATACACTATAAAATATTATTTTTGAAAAATAAAAACGCTCAACTCAACTGTAACTATTTATTATATTTTCTAACTCCGATATTCCTTCAGTTCAAAAAGCTCCTTACCCTTGGTCCCTATTGACTTTTACCATAAACTTCTAAAAATGAATCATATCTTATATTATTATTTTATTAGATAATAGTAAGAAAATTTAGTTTTATTCAAGATCCAGGTAAGGTACTTTATAATTTTTTTTTTTTTTGGGGAACGTTAAACAATGGGAGGTCTGTATCAGATTGTTTCTTAGTCACAGAGTTAGAATGTGTTAGAGTCATTGGTTAGAAATCTCACTATATTCTTAGGAAAATGTACCTTTAATTGCATACAATTTAATTCCGTTAAATTAATTAAGACAATGTCAGCTTGAAATGATTGTTGACTTGCCGTTTTCATATAATTCTAATAAACAATAACGAAAACATTTTATACAATTCACTTGTATTTTTTTTAAGAGGACAGACCCATTTTTTTCTTGATCTAACATATAGTAAACATAATAGTTACTAAATGATTTAGATCGACAAACATTAAATAAATCATCACATATCATTACATTACAATACAATATATAATTTATATATATAAATATATATATATATGACTGAATAAAATACATATAAAAGATAAATATTTTATTTAAAAAAAAAAATATTATAATTAATATATTAAAGATAAAATTTTATTGAGCCAATTATTTGTCTTACGTTTACATTTAAATATGTAAAAATAGTAAAATATCTACATCATTGTCTGATGCTTAATCATAAAAAATTATATATTTTTCTCAGTGTTGTTAAGGAACGCGTTCCAAAAGGAACGAATTCCTTTTTTTAAGAACGATTGAAAGAACGGATTCCATTAACTATTAAAGGAATATAAACGTGAATGAATTCCTTTTATTTAGGAATAGGAACGTAATATTTTATTTTTAATTCTTTATTCTTGGAATTTAATTTTTAACGTTTTATGAAAGAAATGTATCCAAAAATGTTCAATAATCAAATGTAAAAATAGTTTGCAGGTGTTCAAATGCATCATTATATTATCACAATTTATTTTTATGAATGCTATTTATATTCAAGTTTAGAACATACAAACAGCGAAAGTGAATTAAATATACAAATTATAATAAACTATTTTTTTTTTTTTTTTGTCTACCAATTATGAAAAAAACCTGAACTGTCAATTTCCAATTTACATGAAATGGAAAATCATTTAAAATCTCCTGGTCAAGATATGTCTTCTTTGTTTATGCATCTAACAGTTATAAAATATTATTCTTAGAACACTCCATTACCCTCAAGTGCGCCTGTTGAAAGACAGGTAAAGAACAAGGAAAGACAAGTTTTTAACTGGTTGAGTAGTTATAACTGCTAAACGTTTTAAATTAAGTGATAGCTTATTTGAAAAGCGCATACTTTTAAAACAAATGTATATGCATTTGAATAATGTATTATAATATTATAATTAATATTTCTATATGTATGAACTGATAATTTTATAAAATAATTTTTATAAATTAATATTGATTATAATAGTTTCAACAATAAAAATAATTGTAAACTGTAAATACCTACCCTTTATTTTTTTTTTATATATATAAAAGAGAATAAAAAGGAACGAGATAGGAATGAATCTTGAAGAAAAACTTCTTTTTAAATTTTGTAACAGAATTAAAAAAATATTATATTATTTACTGTTTAGTTTTAGATTTTTTTATTAAAACCAAAATTAATTAATGTTATTATGTTATTATACAAACAGTGTTTGTCAAATATGTATACCAATTTTGTTATTATTTATTTCAAGCTGTTTAATATTTTTATACAAAAGAATAAAAAAACAACATTGATTTATAGAACCTATTAGATTTAATAATGAAAAACTTAGGAAAAATTGAAATAAGAATAATTTCAATACAATTTTATTTTAGAATTATTTTACTCACAGTTACTACCTTAACTCAAGAGTTGTATGTTATATACTATTTTATACTATACTAGTGAAAATTCTATTTCTAATAACTAATTCAGGTGTTCTTAACCATTATTACTCAGGTTTATTAATTAATATAGATGTTGAATACTTAAGCGTACCTTATCAAAACATATTTAAGATATTTAATCACAGGCTACTAATCTATTATTTCACGGTTAAATTTCGTGATGTATCAAAACGTATTAAAAAAAAATATCAGATTATACATAACACGGTGTATACTACCGGTCCCCTGTGGCCATTAAAATTCAGTAATTTCGTCGCGAATCGTCGCGGAGAGTCGTTTGACGACGACTGTCAATTCACCGCATAGTGTGGTGAAAATCGAGTTACGAACTTTCGCGGGCCATCATTTGGATACGCAAAGCGGTGCGTTCTAATTTGGTATAGAGTATAGGTGTATATGTTCTAATTTTATATTTTTATTTTTCTTCAATTATGGCTAATTTTTGTATATCTGATATTAATCAAACTAATAATATTGAAACCTTAAATATTAATGACTTAAATGAATTAGGGGTTACTGATAATCAATTTTTTATATTTGCTATAAGTAGTATTAAGTTTCATTTTGATGAATTGTTGGTTGCATTAAATACTTCAGTGGTTACTTTTGATATTATTGTTTTATATGAAACATGGCTTTTAAATAATGTACATTTTATTATTAATGGATACCAATTGTTGGGACCGGTAGCATAAATTAATATTATGCGCACACCGGACACGACCAAATTTTTGTATGTTTTAAATATACATTATGTACCTATCCAATGTGCAATATATACTTAAAAGTAGAGGGAGAAAGAGGTTACTAGTAAAAAAAAAAAATAGTAACTCTGGTATATGCTAATTAAGATTTTTTGTATTGTTTGTACAAATAATTCAATAATAATAATTTAATAATTACAATAGTATAAAAGTTCACAGCAACACAGAAATATATAAACAAAATAAAATAGTAAAAAAAATATAGCTTCTTTGGCTCAATAATATTATAAATAATAATAATAATTATGTAGGTACTAACAAAATATTACGACGCACGCAGACTGGTCAACCGCTACGTACCTATCCTAAATAAATAAATTACAACACAAAAATAATAATAACAATAAATTAGGCAATTTGAGCCGAAGTAATAATAAAAATACAATAATATTAGCTATTAGAGTTTTAATAGACAATGTATTAGGATATACAGCTATTAGACCCTATATATATTATATACGAGTAGATGCGAGGCTATTAAAGCCTAATAATAAATTATAAATATGTACGGCTATTAGAGTCGATTAATACATATTTTCATTTATTAAAAAACGTAACTTGAGATTGATTTATGAAGTATGATCCACCCGGTTCTAATACACATAGAAAGGACGGTCACAGATGTATTTATTTAGATATGTTTCATATAGGTACTTAAGCATTACATATTCAAATGATATTAGGCTATGCCAACCGATTTTGTAAAGTTATTTGTGGATAATGGTGGTGCAATTATATTGATGACGTTAATTGCGTATTACTTATATATTAATTATCGCTGACGACATGCCATTTCAGGCCCCAATCATCAATGTTTTAATTCTCTTGGTGTAAATAACAAGTCTGATGGTGTTAACATTTTTATTAAGAATTGGTATCACGTTTTTTCCAACTTTGTGTCTAATGTTAATTATATTGAAGTAACTTTTGATATTAATGATAAAGAATATATTGTTACTGGTTGTTATAGATTTCTTAGTGGTAATATTGATGACTTCTTATCATTGTTTAGTAATTATATAAAACAAAGCTCAGATTTTAAATATCATATTTCAATATTGATGTTTTAATAAATAGTAAGAATTTAAAAGTCATTAATTATTTAAATATTTATGCTGAGTTTAGTTTATTTTCATGTATTAATAAAGTAACAAAAAAAACAATTATTTCTGCTACCTGCATTAATATTTTCTTTGTCAAGAGAATTTTATCAATTAATATTCATACTTATATTTTTCTTTCATCTATAACGGATCATTTTAATATAATTTTGTCTATTAACTTAAATGCAATAGATCCTACACAGTATAGTAATGTTAGGAGTAGTAATAAAATTTTATCTGTTAATTAATTTTAACAAATTAAATTTAAGCATCAATAATTTAGACTGGAATAATATCTTAATTAGTTATGACATCAAAGATATTGTAACTAATTTTATAAATAAAATTGATTTATGTATAAATATGTCTTCTAGAAAAATTACAAGAAAATTTAACTCTTTCAACGATAAATTATACGTAAAAACTTGGATTAAAAAAGGAATTATTGTTTCCATAAGACATAAAGAAAAATATATACGCAAAAAATTAAAAATCAAAGTAATAATACATTAACTTCTAAGTATTGTCATGAAATGAAATAGAAGATGTTTGAAGTGGGCAGTGATAGGGGATGAAGAAGTGTAATGGTATATTATAGTATAGTATATTAGGATAATATATTAATATAATGTGTATAGTATATAAATGGTATAAAAAAATGTGGCGATTGAATAATATGCGGATAATTAAATATAATTATATATAATTAGGTATTTATAGGTATATAATTTGCATATAGGTATAATAATCGGTGTAATCGGAATCGTTGCGAAGGTAGGTATATATTATATAATAATATAATTATTATAGTATATCGTAGTACGATGGACGGGTATGTTTGAGGTCGAAAATGAAAGGACCATATTGTGATATTTCGAACACGGTGTTCATCAATTGTACCGAAAATATTAGACTACTTTTAATGTATACATCTTTTGTGCCGGTGAATTTTTCACGTATTAAAAAGCTTTATATCAAATGCGCCAATAAAATATCAGGTATACGGTATACGCTACAGCTATGTATGCCACGGTGCAGTATTCCAAGACACGGTTTGCCCGAACAAAATCTCCATAGTAAACCAATATTTACTAATATTTATTTATTAATTTAATAGGCAACTTATTAAACTGTTGAAACATAATGAATTTTGACAAAATGCTCGTAAAAGTATTTAATGCCTAGATACGCATGTTTCTAGATAAAAAAAACTACTTAAAAATGCATAATACTTAATATTCATTTAACTAAAATAAAGTAAAACAAAAATCAATAATTAAAAAGAAAAATTAAAAAAAAAAAAAAAAAAATATGGTGCAGCGAAACATGAAAATAAAAACAATTAAAATAAATTTTTTTAGCATTCATACAATTTTTACACACATGAACGACTACACGAGAAACGATGATTGTACTAGCTACGGCACAATAACTCATAACATTGATTTGGAAAATGTAATTATAGGTACAATTAATTGTACAACATAATTTAATCTCCAGATAACACTAGCATATTATCGCATTTTCGTTGTCGGATATTTTGTTTCCACCAATTTTTAATTTCAAAATGTTAAAATACGAAAATAAAATATGGAAAAACGTGTAGATAATTTCGGCCCTTATGGATGATATACGATATGTGTAAACAGTGTACATTCAATCATGTATTTCCATGTCATCTAGCGCAATTGATGTATAAACTTTTTTTATCCCACATATATTTTTTTTACCTGCGATTTTCGGCGCAATTGATATATACCCTTCGAACAAATGTCATTTTTATATAGTCCGGGTATAGACTTCCCGCTGAGCGTGTGTATGCGGTATTACGTCTAAAACTAAATTACTTGTCAACAGATAGGTGTATGATCCCTATTGTTTTATGAATCGCCTAATGACCACCTACAATTATTTCATGACTTTTAATAGTAAAATTGGCTAGGACATTGAAATTAAGGTGAAATTGAATACACTTATCTTTATTTGATCGAAATTCTGGTCGGTCTACGTTGATATACTTATACTTATACATTTCCAGACACGCAAATAGGATAAAATCAGTCAAGGAGTATCATGAGTTCGATGAATGCTACGACGCCAATCATCCGCGTTATGTAATAGATAAACTGATGGAAATGCGTATTAATGTGAATAAAAGGATTCAACTTCAAACTTAACTATCTCTAGCAAGTGGGCACAGGATTGATCGATTTAATTCGGACTCGAGAAAAAAAGACTGTCAGATGCTCGTACATGAAATTATCTGATACTTTTTAAGCCTGAATTATAACAATCACTGTGTGAAGTTGACGAAGTTAAAAGGTAGACAAATTTGATATAGAATAAATATGGATATAGATAGGTTTTTGGTATAAAAAAAAACAAAATAAATCTTATTACAATAATACAGACGACGAAATAGTTGACAATGCACCTGGAGTAAGATGTGGAGAGAAGGCCCTATTATCTGTAGGGTTTGACCGTAGAATGTCATCAGTACATACACGTTCAATAGGCAAAAAGTAAGGTAAGATCAGCCTTACTCGTAATAATCAAATAATAAACTTCTCTCGTACTTGTGTTATGACTTAGAGCTGACTTTCCGACGTAAAGAAAAGAGTATAAGTGTATAGTTTGACTATGAAGAACAAGACAGAGAGCGATACCCGTGTTGCGATCCCTTTTATAACCTAGATAAGAGCGACCGTCTGTCCATTATAGTCCGAGTACTAGAAGGAGATTATCTATTATTTAATTAAACAGCTGATAATTTACAACGTTGTATTGTGAGTGTGGCATATTAGAATCAAATATTATTGGTTAATATTTGATGCATAGTATTAAAACCTCGTATTTAACGCATTGACGATTATATTTGAATATTTTAGCTACATTATAATCAGCTGATAACGTCGCGTTATGTACGCGGGATATTTAAGTGAGAAATTGGCGGTATATTTGAATTGGATAATTTTGGATTATTAAGATTTGGTGCATGGCTTCTTATTAATTCATGTCTGATATATTTATTGTACATGCATTGAAATTATTTATACATAAAGTATATTTGAGTATTACAGTATAACAGGTTCACAAAATATCACATTATTACATCGTTGAAGATAAATATCAAATTAGTGTCTTCTAAAAATGTTAACATTTAGATGTTTCTAATATCACATATTAAATATACATCTGAGAGTTCTGAATTTAGTACATTTAGACTAGTATATAATACTCTGTTATTTGTGATTACAGAGGAGCTTTAGTACACCCTCCACCTGTAATTATTATTTTAAATATTATAATATTTTTCATATTTTAAAGATTAATGTTACTTCAATATATATTTTTTTAAATAATAGCTCTAGATAAATGATTATTAATATTAAAATAATATTTCAAAAACAAAAATAAAAATTAGTTTGAATTTTTTTTATCAATTATTATATTATTTAATTTACAAAATATTATTTTTACTTTACTGGTTAATAAATTTTGATTTCATTCCATTAAAATTTATTTATTTGCATATTTTAAAAAATATGTAAATTATTTATATTAAGCTGTATGAAATGTATGCGTATTATTTTGTCAAAATATCTTTCCTACTTAACTTATAGAACAATTGTTGCGCTAGATTTTTACTATGCGTCCTTTTTTTTTTTGTGTGAATTAATAATAATTGAATCATTTAACAGTAAACCTACTACTTCCGAGTTTTAAGAACATATTCAGAATCTAATGAACTGTTATCTATTATATATATATAATAGCTGATGTATTATCTAAGTATTAAAATTTACAATCGAATTAATTAATTTTAATTATTAAAAACAAAATGTCTACTCTTATACATATAATTAGAAAAATCAAAATTATCATTTAAAAATAATTATGTTTCAAATGCATTAATATATCGTTTAAATTATCATAAAACTGAATTATATTTTTGTATATAACCATAAAAAACGTATTTATTAATAAATGTGGTCTTCGATTTCCTGTTGATTGTAGCTAACTAACACAACACATTGGTACAGTTCTTGAATATAAAATATAATCATAAGACTCGTCAATTGAAGTAATACAAGTTAAAGATCCAGAAGTAAAAAATTAATTTGCATAAAAATTAAAATTAGATTTTACCACAATATATTATATTCAAGTAATTTTTAACGGTCTTTAAAAATGTATTAATAGGTATGTACGTCGTACATCTCAAAATACAGTTCTACAATATTGAATAAATAAAACAGCTTTAAAACAGCTTTACTTTCAAATTCGAATATCAGTAATATTTAAGATGATAATTACTATAATTATATCCAAGGCTCGGATAATAATAACATAAATTATCCCGAAAATATACTTTAAAAAAACTATTGACGAGTACAACATTTTAATGATAAAAATTAAAAAATACCTTTGTGATATAAAACTATGAAAACTTTAAACAAGATGTCAGACATACGAGTGAGAAAAGTTGGTCTATCGGTTTCTTAGTTCTCAAACAGGATAGTGTACTATTACATTATTATTATTATTATTATTATTATTATTTTTAACATAAAGTTAAATAATTAATTTTTATGAAAATGATTTTAAGCGGAGCTTCAATGTAATAATATTTAATATTATTTAAACAATATTTTCTATCATAATAATAGTATAATACAAATATTTGTAATCTATTTTTTGCCTTGAAATAATCATTTAAAAAATTACAATTGATAAAATTACTGGAAAATCAAAAAGTGATATCTTAGAAGTACCAAAAACAGGTAGAACCAATTTTCTATTCTTAATATTTAAACTCAAAAACTTCTACTCGTCTTATTATGGTCAAATAGTTGCTCATAGAAAAATAAAATTAATTAATTAATATAAACATCATTGTGAAATCTATAGATTACTTATTTTGTTTAAAATCTAAAATATACTTAATACTTAACAAATATATTCTTATTTTTTATTTACAAAATAAATAAATATTTATATACAATACAGATATTGTCTCATGGCTGACACCAAATATTTAGGATAGAAGAATATGGAGAAGAATACAGATTAGATATGGAACTCGTTTTATTTAAAAACCATATACTATGTAATAATATTTTATAGATATAATGTTACAACCACATATTTTTTGTAGTTTTAAACTAGATGTAAATAATTGGGAATATATTAATTAAATATTGAAATAATAGCCTGTGCAATGAAGGGTGAAATGATAGGTGGGCCAGATGACTGATGCTGGATGTATTGAATATGAAAATAATGATAAATCATTTATTTTGATAAAACAATTCCGAGTGAAGCTTGATATAATGTATTATCTGATTTAATATACAATAATAAAAATATACAGTTATTTTCGTTATTTTTCTTTTATGCTTTTAAATACTAATGACAAAATGAAAATTTACAATTTTAAAATACTAATAACAATACTATAGACGATTCAAGATAACCAATACGCATTCTAGTGGTGCTCGATTACACTACTCAAAGAAGTATTGATTATGTTATGATAATGATGAGGTATATAAAACATACAATTTTAATGCAATTAATGTCATTACGCTTACATTTTTTTATATACATTTTTTATTTATTTTAATATAAATAGCATAAACATTCTGATCTTAAATCTGAAAATATGTCTCAACAGTTCAACAAAATAACGATTTGTAGAATTACCTAGTGTATGTTTGGTTGTTCTACAACCAATGGCTACTTTGATTGTACTTGGTCATAATAAGTATGTTTTGTTTTTAATTTTTAATTATCCTCTCTAATTCCGATGTACTTGAATTTTTTAATAACTTCACTTATTGATTTTTCTTTACCTGAAAAAATATAGTGAATAATATTTCATATTACTTATTTGATTAAAAATATGTTTAAATAAATAGTTATTTTCTAGTTACAATTTATTAATTACCTAAGTATGGACATTTTATTTCTAATAATTTATAATATTTATGTAATATAATAAAAATAAAAGAAATAACAGTAATACGATAGGTAAGGTAAAGTTCAAGTTCCGATACCTATCCTGTAATGGAACAAAATCAGAATAGAGATAGGTACCAAGTTCATTACCTATCTTGTACTTGTAATTGAATAAAATGAAAGCGGAGATAGGTACCAAATTGGATACCTATCTTATAAATTATAAAAATGAGTGAGAGATTAAATTGGAAATAATTAGTAAAATATGCAATGGATAATATAATTGAGTGAATAATAAATATGAATTTTGGGTCTGGCTAATCTTTATTTTTATTATATTACTTAAAGATTATGTATGGATACTTAAGGGTGTCTAGTGGTTATATGTCAAATCACACTTACCTTGGTGTTGAATTGAAGATAACACGTTAAACACTAGAATCACTTATAATGGATAACAATAAGGATTTTAGTTATAAAAGGAGGTTGTGTGTACGATAAACTGCTACTACCTATACAAAATACACTTTACGATATATAATTTCAGAAACATACGTTCCTGAATAAGTTCCTTTAACTCAAAGATAGAATCAATATACAGACGAACGGTTAAATTCCCGTAATCAAGTCAAGTCTCTGAACTATGGTTTACCAAGATTACACAGATATTGGAGTAGAACGTGGGACTTCTTCAATGCTCAGCCCAACTAAAATTTATACCCAAATCCGTGGAGATGAATATAATTCTAGATGGTGTTCGCAATTCAAAGATAGAATCAATGTACAGACGAACGGTTAAGTCCCCGTAATCAAGTCAAGTCTCTGAATTGCGGTGTGTGCAATTCGGTTCCTTTAACTCAAAGATAGAATCAATATACAGACGAACGGTTAAGTCTCCGTAATCAAGTCAAGTCTCTGAACTATGGTGTACCAAAATTACTATAGCACTGAAATCAATTGATTAAATAAAATATGAAATTGAATGGTTGCGACTAAGGTAAATGAAGTAGTTGAAATCAATTAAACAAATTTGCTCATGTAAACACACAAATTAAATAATTATCTAAAATGCACAAATAAGAGTAGAATGAATATGGAATAGAAGGGCTCAACGTACCTACGTGATAAACAAAGCTTTGTAAGGCTAACTCGAAACGTACGTGAAATTTACCCAAAAAGGAAAACTGGTCCTCTCCACAACCAATCTCGAGTACTAAAAAGCAGAGCAGTGTACTCACGAGAGCTGATGGAAAAAGAAGACGCTCAAGCTGGTGTCGCGATGGATTTTATAACCTTATCTGTGAGCCTCACTTAGTTGCAAAGAAAACGTACTGGAAAGGGTAATTTGATTAAACATATGTCTGTAAACTTGGCAATTGTTTCGGGTGAGGCAATTATTTTATGTCAATATAACAGCTGTTGGGCATTGGCTTGACCATTAATGTGATATACTCATGTTTGTGCATTGTACATAATCAAGTCCTTTGTCTTATTTATTTTATATGAAATAAGCAGGTACCTCATTTTACATTCAATATATTACAGTACATAATATATATAGGTACATAAAAAAAATTATATTTTAAAATGTTATACTTTTTAATAAAAAAAAGTAAATAAGTTCTCACAGACGATAGACTATATTACAAAATCAATATAGGTACTAAGTGTGCTACAGTAAATATTGTATAGATTTTTAGTGATTAATATTATTATTTCCCAATTTATAAAAATATTTGTTAATTATCGCTAATATTTCTTTAGCTTTAAAAACTACCAAAAAAACGAAAAATGACACCTTTTAAATACAAACTATAATGTTTTTGTTATCAGGAAACTTGATAACTATGACAAATTTATTTGTTTATTTTCATATAAAATAGTTTTTGTAATAATTGGTACCATTCTTTAGTCTTAAGAAAAATATTAGGAATTATATTTTTAAGTAGGTACCTATTAACTAGAACAAATTTGCTACCAGAAAGTTCTTTACGCGAAAACTTTCACTCGATGCCTTATACCCGAAAAAGAGCATAAATTCATTAACTTATAAACATTAACATTAACATTTATTAACTAAGAAACTCTAAAACCTATACATTCCTTGCTACACTCATAGGTAATCTATCATTTAAAAATATATATATATATTTCAACAAAATACAAACATTTTTTTGTTTGAATCAAATTATTGTATTATTAAAAGTATTTAAAAAATGTATTGAAATCCTAGTCTTAGATTTAAATCGGTTTAAGATAATTTACTTCAATAAATCATATTATTCGCAGTTAGATGAACAAGACCAACTTATGATAAAATATATTAATGTATCCTATCCTAATTCTTCATTTTCACGAGTATTGAATTCTTTAGATTTAAATAATATATTCAGTATTACTATGTTATTTTGACCATTTTACATTCCATATAGTTTGCATAATGTGTTTTTTCAGTAATTTGTTGGTATAATATATTCAAATAAAATTGTTCAGTCATAAAAATATATTCCTTACCCACAAAATATGCATTATTCATTAATATTATTATAATCTACAAATCACCATTCATTCAGATTTTCATTCTCGTTTAATTCTATGGTTATAATAATGACTAAATATCGATAATATCTATAATCTAAATTCTATATAAAAATGTATATTTTTTTGGGGGGTAGAAATAAATGAGTAGGGCTTTTCAGATAATATAAAGTATAATGATGGGGAATTTATTATCGATAGTATCAACCTATCTACCTACTCTGAAGAAATACATTTGCTATGTAATTTTATAAGTGTATATAAAAATTACTAAAAATAATGAACATTTATTATAAATCGAAAAATAATTTAATAGTACAGAATTTCACTCAGAATCTATTTTCAAACACAATAATTTATCTTTGCTTTGTAATAATAATTAGTATAATAATAATATGATGGATCAACTTACACCATCTATGTCTGGATGGTTTTATAATTAAATATAATATATTTAATATGGGAAAAATGAAAATAGCACTATTTAATCGAGAGTATTTAATTATTAAAGTAATTATTACTCTATGGTAAGCATCCTCTTAAGTTAAACCATTAGCTTAAAATAAGCAGCCTGATGTACTCGTTTAAAACCAGTGATTGTACACTTTATAATCTTATGAATAAAATAACCTTCGTCCTCGATCAATATTGTATATTATTTAATTTTATAATCTAATATGTATTACTATAGTGGATTTGAGGAGGGAGACAATAAGCTTCGTCCTTTGATTTTTTTTTTATCATTATTTTAAAAGTATAAAATTGATTTTTAATAGGGATGAAAACCTTAATTTCTCAATTATCTGCGGCTGTATTCAACCCTAATAGCTAATACAGCAATCCAAAAGCATTGTAGCTATGTAATAATTTAGAAAACCATATTTGAAAACTGAAATTAGAAAAAAAAATTATTGTAGATATTTATTTAGATAGATGAAATAATATTTATTATTTAATGTTAAGATAATTTATCTCAATATATAAATCTAAAGTAAAATTAACAAAGATAGTGATGTTACACATGTCAAGTAAACGTCTAGCTAATATTTTAGAAGTCATTCACACAGTTGGTATTGACGAAAAAGTAATGGATAGATTTTTGAACCTCATATAAAGAAATACCGTGGCAAGATTCTCCAAAACAATCGCAATGTAGTTTACTACAAGAAAACGTGTGTGTATTTTCAAACAGTAGTCATTAAATACATTGTACAGGGGATATTGAATTTGCCTGTACAACGAATAATACATTTTCATAGTATTTTTCATAGTCAAAATTTCATCAGGTGTTCTTCATCATCAGATATTATGAAAAATCTCTGATTCATTGAACAACAAATTCTTATGCACAGATGAGATCTCAGAAAAAGCATGATGCGAGGGAATCATATTTTTCTCCGTGTAATTTGGAAGTAGAGACATATCCAAGGAAAAATCTTAAACACAAAAACAAGATATTTATAACAAAATCGTTATTCAGTAGAGCAACAAATATAATATGAGTTAAAACCAGAAAATTAAAATTACACTATACTAATTAGTACTCATAATAGATAGACGTAGATACATATATTTAATTAGAAAAATGTAATTAAACTACATTAATTTATAAAAACATAAGAATACTATATTTTGCAATAAGACTCACATTTACTAAATTATTGATTACAATTAGTTTTTTAATCATAAAAATGTAGTACTATTTGTTATATCTAATCAAATATGTATGTTAGATGGATTTACTAAAAAATGCGAAGCTCTACTGTATATTAATATACAAGAATTAATATTATGTAATGATAAAATTAGTGAATGTACTTTTTCACTAGTAATTAATTATTGATATTTACTAACTGTTATTAATTTTTCTAAAATATAAATTAAGTAGGGATTTAAAATGTATTAATTTTCTTTTAAACTTGTGTAAAGTCTAAGCTATAATAAAATATATATGTAGTTACCCATGTATATTTATTTATGACTAATAATATACATAATCATATATAATTTAAAAATAATTGAAGAAATTAAAATCGAAAAGCCTTAATAAATTAATAATACTGATGACCTGGTTAAATAAAAGTATTACACATAAAATATGGAGACTAGCTGATTTTTTGGTGAAATGTATTTATTGCGGAATAGGTTATTTTAATATTAATAGGAATAGGTTATTTTAATATTAATAGGAATAGGTTATTTTAATATTTATTAAGGCCTATAGAAAATTATTTATCACGTGCATGCAAATTAATTGCAATATACAGGTCTTAGATAACTGATTCATATACAAAAATAGAACTTAGGAACACATTAATGTACAATGTAGTGACATCATAGAAGTTGAAAGAGTATATTTCTTAATAGTTCATGTCACAGGCCAAAGAATCATGAAAACTTTACATTTATATGATCAAAGTTCTCAAATATTAGAGTAAAAGTATTTGAATTAATAAAATACTTCTTTAAATATATTTTCATATTGTATTTAGTATAGAATTTAAAGACATTTCGTTAAATATGATAAACCATAAATATTTTGTTTTTGAATCCAGTATCTAACTGAGTGATGATTTGTGGAAATAATATTATATCCAAAATAGTAAATTAATTTATTAATAGTTAGTAGTACATATAGTTACGAAAGACTTAATTTAACTACTATTTGGAGATGGATATACAAGTACCTGTTATTCGTTTTATTTTATAATATTCTTTGTTTATTATATAAAATACATTTATAAACGGAGATTTTAGTACGATTGCGGGAAATGAGCTTTTCGAACTTGTTTGATGGTATTACAATATATAATATATACTATATTTTTAGTTAATTTAATTTGCTGGATACAGCAAATTCAGGTGTATCGTACGCTAATTATTATATTAAATTATATAATTATATAATTTAATTATTACCCTAATGGTCATTGTCATATTTACCGGATGCAGAGTACGTATATATTTATACGTTTTTGTATAACACTTAGCTATACCATTATTGGCCGATCACGTCACAAAGTACGTCTATATCTAGATATATATCAAATAACATAAAGTTATTATTTTCACTTAACAATTTAAATGATCAATTTTTCAATTAAAACTTGTCAAGTGAGCGATAAAATTGATTGACAGGGGTTGAGTCTTTTGATATAACTGAAACAGCCAGAAAAAATATTTCAAAATCGAATTTCAACCGGGTGGGGTTCAAACCATGAGTTTCCACGTCTCTTTACACCACATCTGGTTTATAATATAACTCAAAATACCATTACGAAATTTTTAATATAAAAAAAATTGAAAAGTCGATATTATTATTGATATTAGGTTATTAAGTCCTAATTTAGGCAATTTTTTTTAAATTCATGAACATTATTGGAAAATACTATTTATTTACTTTACATACATAGTAAGCAATATACCAGAGGATTACCGCAACAAAAAGAATATAATTTGTAGAATTGCAGATGCAAATTAAAACCTTTACGTGATAAAAGCCATCTACTCACTACTAATAGCCTCAGTTTGCTAATAAGGAAAGAATTATTAAAGATTTATATATAGAGTGTGGAGATTTTTGGTCTTGAAACGTGAACCATTAAATTGCTTCAGAAAAATGCTTGAGATTCTATGGACTGAAAGAACTACAAACGAAGAAGTACGAGACGAAAATTATAAAAACGGAAGAGATAAGACGGTAGAACACATCATTCATTAAGATATAAAAGTTTATGAAAAACAATAATTGAAGAAGATGTTGAGTGATACATTGGAATAGAAAGACATAGGGCGGAATAAATTACTGAAATCATGAAGAACTAGTTGCGTGGCGTGGTATCGAGAATATAGTAAGTACTAACCATAATATTTAGCCACCTACCAAGTGGCTAGTACCTTTCAATCTCACATCACACCATGATAACCAGCTATATAAAATATACACATTATCAAATAAAAAAGTTAATTTATATATTTTTATTCACATTAAACAATCACTTTCTTTTTAATGTCAATACTGTCAACATTAGTTTTAGATTTTAAGCAAAATTAGACATTTCCTACAGAGTAGACCATAGGGTTGAGCAAGATCTGTGGTAGAAAAATAAGCAAATTTAATTTGAAAGAGAATGGTAGAAAATAAGAAAAATAACTAAAAAGGGGGGTCTCACTATTTTTCCCATGCAGTAAATTTTCTACAATTTTGGGAGGACCTTGTAAGCGCGAAGCTTGGGGCAGGGGCCGATTCTGGATTTATAATTATTACGTATTGTGCACCCAATCTTCGGATAGAAAATGTGATCAGGATGGCACTATGAAGAAGCAATTCATGTTTCGATAATCGTGGAATGGAAAACTATCGAAAAAGTAAAAATATAGTTTAAAATTACCATTTTTGAGTAATTCCAAAAATAATGGTTCTATGAACTTGAAATATTCACAGATGTCCTATGTATTTTATTCATTATATACCTTTTATGTTATATTGTTGGACATTTTTTTTAGTAAATTTTTACAAAATATATCTGTATTGAAAATAATTTTATTGAAAGAAATGTTTTATCATTATTTTAAAATGCAATACATTTATTAATTTACACATCCTGAATAGTATACTATCCGACAACCAAAATTCAACCCCCGACTGATCGGCTTTTTCTTTTAAAAAATTAGATAACCTGTTATTATAAATATATATTTATTATTTTTATTTTTATTATTATTATTTATTATATATATATATATATATATATATTTATAATAAAATGTTTAATTTAACAGACGATTGATCATTTTATATTACTACTTCCCTAATAAAAGATTTAAAGATTTATATAAACTTATTATGTTATGATGTAAAAACGATGTTATAATACAGTTCACCACGTATACATGTTATGGTATTGCGACGGTTGATAACAGCACTCACCGTAGGCAATATTTGCATGCAAACGCGACCGGGTTTCGGCGATCGACGGCAAACTTAGGAATGTAGTATAGTAAATAATGTTGTAGTTAATTTCAATAACACTTACATGCGAAAATCTTCTCTCCTGTGCTCCATTCTACAATGAAATTTTATATTATAGACTTAATGTTATAGTATTAGGAAAGGGAATCAAAATCGCTTACACGAGTACCAGCATGGGTGACAGTTAGATGGTAATTTTTTCTATAGCTACACTGCTACAGCTATCACTATGACGTATTATTATTGTGTAATTGTGTATTTGTGTATTATATCTCAGTCTAATAGTCCATCTAATAATGGTCCGTGATTTTAACTATAAATTATGTCTATTTTTAAAATATTTTTATTTGGTCAAAAATGTATAAGTAAAGAAACGGTTTTTTAAGAACTTATATAAGAATATAATATACAATTATTTATTAAATTTACATAAAATTGCGAGTATAAAATTAAAAACATCAAATTGTTTCAAAGTTCTAATGTAAGCAACGCTTACACTGCTCATACCTACGTCACGCATCTGTAGACATGAATTGAAAAATATACAAGGACCGAAAATAATTAAGTTACAACAGGGAGGCCTGGAGAGGTACGACAAACTAATTTAAGGATTAATAACAAACAATATTATGATTAGGAATATATTAATAATAACATTGACAATAAAAGAGAAGAATTTTGAGCAATTATAATAAAGAAGAGATAAAAAACTTGAATAAAGAAATTAATATTTACATTATTTATATAGCGAAACATTCTATGTAAATTATGGTATGCTTGTAGGAGGTGAAATATGTAAGCATATAGAAAATTGTACGATTTTTAGCGAAAAGTAGGAAGGATTACGAAATAAAATATTAGAGAGTAGGTCTAGGATATCCAAAGAATCATTAAGGAAATAAAATAATCTATACATTTTCAGGAAAGCTTTGAACACGTATTTCGTCTACTTTTTTGGAGAAATTTCCTATTTTTTATGTCAATAAATATAAAACTGTGTAATCAATAGTTTAGTTTTATTTTGGTAAGACTAATAAAAAATAAAAATAAAATATTTCGGTTTGGGAAACTAAAAGTTTCTAAAAAAACTTTTTATTCTAAATTAAAAGCTTTGCAAACATTCAATAGAAATATTTATTTGGGACTATTTTATTCAATGGACAAATTGTATTGAAAATATATAGTAGAATATAACTTTTAGTTTCTAAATCATTTTTTTTTTATCAAGAAAGATATATATGAATCCAACAATTTGAATTTTCGAGTTACGTAGAATCTTCAATGTTTCTGTATCTCTAATAAATAATTTTGATTTGAATTTAGTAATTTTAAGGGATTAAAAAAATATATTTGAATAAAAAAGGGTTTCCAATGCCACGTAATTTAATATCCTTAATTCTTTAAATATTAGATCAATTAACAAATTCTGATTTTGAGATTATTTTGAAATGAAGTGTGAAAAATATGAATGACCTCTAGACAAAAATATTCTAAATTCTTATTATTTAATAAATTATGTTCATTATATGAAAGTTGTGTAGGAATATTATTATTGTTTTAAACATTCTATGACTAAAACCCACTTGAAGTAAAAAAACATACGTATTACATAATTAGTAGGTAACGTATTATTTACCCGGTATCCAGCGAAGTACATTTTTGTCGTTATAATATGCGTACTACTATAATTAGTTTATATATTATTTATTATCGTAATATAATAGTTTTACTTATTTCTGTATATTTTTTAAATATATTTTCTGCCAACCAATAAATTGTCAGAAAATAGAACTCAATATAAAATTGGTATATCATTCCAGTTTTCATGAAATATTAAAATACTTAACAAAGCAAAATACATATATAGTTCGCTCTAATATAATATATAATATATCATATTATTAAATACAGAGATAAAATATAGTTATATAATTAAAACGTGTGTTTAATAAATCCAATAATAAAATCAGAGGTCTAGAACTAAAAAGGTGAACATTTCTCTAAACGTTATTATTCTATACTACATAATACAGTTAGTACTCAGTAATGAGCAGAAGGACTTTTGGATTTAGAAGTTTGTTAGATAAGATACTGATAATGAATGAATTGAATTCGAAAATAATGATTAAATTTTTCTTCAGATATAACAATATTTAGTATAACAATAAATATAAATAAATTATAAAATTACTATAATTATTTTAATATTAGGTACTACAAATAAACTATATTACATAATATATAAGTATTCATAACGTATTACATAACGTATTCATAACTATAATACAATTAAAAAAATATTTTATAAATACAATTTTCAATTTTTGAAAAAAACTTTTCAAATGTTTATAATGTAGAAACTCATAATATACGAGTATAATATATATACAATATTAGTAAAATGTATGTGGACATTTTAAATTTTCTAAAAATATTCATTATTAAATTAAGTTACATAAAATAACTAGGTTATATTAATAATTAGGGTTTTCACAATTTTATTGTAATTTTAGATTTCCGTGCATAAGTATATTAGGTTAATATTTATTATTTTTTGAATATGACTGCCACCCCCGCGCCATAGTAAGGTACTCGTCTCAATGGTGAACACTTCACCCTGTGAAGCTTCGAAATAATATCTTAAATATAAAATAAGATTTGAATGCTACTCTTAAGTGTTGGTTTCCTACACCTATACATTGCGTGATGAAAGTGTTTTGATAGACCATGCATGATTATGAATGCGACTTGTGGCGATAAATAATTTTTATCAGTTGGCATTTAATCACACGTTAAAATGGACTCGTTGACGCTATGTAATATTTTAGAAGAAAAAGCAATTTGTTTTTCATAAAATAGAAAATACTTAAAAAAAAAAAATTAAATTCTCTTGTAAAGTAGAAAAGTTATACCTATTATAAAAATATTATCTCCAAATCTAAAATTGTCATAAGTAGCCGAAATATAGGCAAAAATTTCCAACCATCTTTTTGCCTTCATAATGTATTTACATATGTTTTTAGTGAAAATTTATAGATCTATTATTTTCCTAAAATTCAAACATATTTCATACCAAAACAATACATATTATCGTTAAAAATAAAATGGCTATTAAAAATTTTTGTAAGTACCGATTTAAAATTTTTTTATGTGATAAGAATAGTGTAATTCTAACACTGTTTTAAATTTTCAGATTTTAAAAACTAAAATTAAGCCTATTATGAATTAAATGCCTGAAATTTGTATATTTTTTTAAATAACCTAAAATTAGGAGTAATATTTCAAAAATTTGTTAGCCTTCATAATGAGCTAATATAAAAATTTGGTGAAAAAAGTTTATAGATCTTTCTTCTTCCCGAAAATTGAACAGTTTTTTTATTTGGCAAGAATGTCGTACTTTTAATACTGTATTAAATTTTCAGGTCTTAAAAACTAAAATTAAGCTTATTATGAACTAAATATCTAAAATTTGCTTATTGTTATAAATAGCCTAAAAATGGGTAAAAGTTTTCAAAAACATTTTTGTGATAATATTTTATATACGTTTATAGCATTTTAATCCTCCAGCATTAATATTTTCGGAGATATGAAAATTTTTATCCTAATCGTCTATTTACCAATTATAAATATTAATTTTTTGATAGTTTTTTCTTACACGTTTATCGAAAAAATTAAAAATTCTTGATTTTACAAAATCGTATTTTTTGTAATTTTTTGGTAGTTTTTGCTTACGCAAAACTATTATGAAAATCGAAAAATGACTTCTTAAAAGTACCAACTAGATGCAATTTGCTACCGGAAACGGGTATGAGCGTAAAGATCGGAGCACTCCTTCTGGTAGAAAAAATGTTTACAGAAAAAAAAAAAATAAAAAAAAAAAAAAAAAAAAATAAACATCATTGTAAAACCATAAGCTTCCTCGCTACGCTCAGAATCTAAAAATCGAAATATGACCTCTTGAAAGTACCATCTAGATGCTATTTTCTATCAAGAAATTATGTTACATGTAATGATCGGTACTCTTCTTCTTATAGAATTTTTGGGTACAGACATAAAAAAAACACATCATCGTAAAACTAATATATTTCTCGCATCTCTACGAATCTTAAGTACAAAATATAATTTTAAAAACCATTAAAAGAACGGTATGTACCACATAGAATACTTTTACAAATAATTAATTGTATTATCAGTAAAAATTATTCTATAAGGGTTCTATACTTTACATTATCAAAGATAACCTCATTTCTAAATTTTAGTTAGTTAAGTTTAATAGTTGAATCAATTTTATTATGTTACATGTATTTATAATAATTTCTTTATACATTTTTGTACTTTCACACATTTTTATTTGTACATTATTATTTTTGTAATTTTTAACTCATGAGCCCCACTTGAACTTGTTCAGTGTGGTACATTATCTTATTTAAAGACCTGAATAAAAAAATAATTAATATACTTATAATATAAATAAATATATTTTTAAGGGATTAGCCGCTCATCGATACTTATCATATTCAATTTAATATACTGTAAATATAACAATGTATTTATATAATACACAATGTATACACTAACCTGTAATTGAGTTATTGGTAACTAATTGTTAATTATATTCCATATAAATTACTTCTTTTAATAATTGATATTGGTACTGTGTAAAATAAATGTTTTATATTGTATGCGATCGTAGCATATAATATTGGATATTATGATTCATAAAAAAATGTAATGAGTAACATTTAAACTAAACAAAAATTACAATAAGGTATTTTTATTTTTTTCAGTAATAAATCAATGAGTTCAATGTTCGAATAATCGAAACAAACTTCAAGAGTTCGGGTTTCGGGGTCAAAAGTCGAACTCAAGTTGTAAGAAGTTGAACTGAAATGAACTTCAACAAGGAGTTTACACTCAAGAATGATTTCAAACTTGTACGAATTATTCGATCTCGAACATTTTTCATTTTTCGACATTTTATCGAACTTCCAAATTTAAAATAAAATCGTATTAGTGTATCGTATTATCCAGTGTTAGCTTTGAAGTATAATAATAAATATGCATACAAAATAGATAATATTTTGCATTTCTCAGATATTTTTTTTTTACATAATCATCTTATCTAGATAAAAATAACTTGGATTATCTTTTTATTTTACCTAGATAAAGAAAACGTTTATTAACTAGATTATTATTTTAATAAATGCTTTTTTAGTTTATTATATTTATAATTTACCTATTTTATAATTACAATAACAAAATAGCACAATGGAAAACAAATATATATTTATATAAATGACTATATTTCGTGACATAATAATTGGACCGTACCGACATCATATCTCACCCATATTACGAAATACAATAAACAAACATTAATCAAATCATTACAATAATAAATGTCGGGGAAAGACTAAATGCTAAATATCTATATAATATTATGTTGATGATACTAATAGCTAATAATATTAATCGGTATAATATATTTTCGACCATTTCCACTATTACAAAAATAGGTAATGAAATTTGATAGTGTCATCCGGCCACGATCCACATTTATATTTCATTCATTATTGTCTGTTTTTCTTCTGTTCTCTCAAGTCGATTTATTAAAATGGGCACAATTATTTATTTTAAAAGAAGACAGTGAGTCTTGAGAAAAAATATTCTAACATATTTTAATGATAAATTTAATTAATTGGAATAAAATAAATACTTACGTATTTAAAATGCTTGTTTCTTAATATTTTTGATAGGTATTATTGTAACTAGGGCTGGGTTTTTTTTTTTATATTTGAGCCGATTGTATTAAATCTTTGTATTTTAATTGATTAATCGTCATAGTACATTGATTATTAATCGAATCAATTAAATCGTTATAAAATTATGATAATTTAAATTGATTTTAATTTGATCATTATAAAAACAAATATCTAATAAATTAATTAACTGTATTTTCAATAATGTTCGTGTTTATCCTAATGTGTATTCGCATGGAAGAAAACCCTGCCACCTCCATACGTTATGTATTCCCGCGCCTTCGTCTTATCACCCCTAATTCTCGAAATTTGTCTTTGCGATCTTTGCTGATGTTTATTGACGACATAGACATCAGACAACCTTTCTTTGTCCTCGAAACAGGCCCATCTGACTTATATACAGTATTTTTTTAAATACATAAAAAGCGAGGTATACGAATTATACTTAAAAGTAATTCCAAAATACTTAAATATAAATAAGGAATTTTATTCAAAAAAAGTTATAATGTGTGACAATCATAAGCAGGGTTAGTAAAAGTCAACATGTGAATTAATGTAAAAATGTGACTTATTATACTAAAACAAATGAACAAATAATGACTAAATAATATATTTTATTTGTTCAATTTAAAAACTAATCAGTTATCATAATTATAATTCATAATTTAAAAAAATTTGTTTATAAAATATTAATTCGTAATATTATTAAATGGATTTTTTATACTAAGCACTATGACTTTAAATAAATATTTAATTTTTCACTTTTAAAACAATAAAATAAAAATGCCATAATATATTTATACGCCTTTTAACATGGGCTACATTGAAAAAATTATAATTTTGTCGTCAAAAATGTTTATCGTTGAACCCAGATTTTGCAGGAAGTAAGTATATATAATTCTACAGAATTACAATTTATTGGTCAGCAAATCAATTTTCTTTTTTAAAACCATTTTTTTTCCTTTTCCATAATTTTTCTATCTTTTTCAATATTTTCCATTGACCATTTTATTAGGAACATTTTTCAGTGATATCAAGGAACAGATTTAAAATAAGTACTATATATTATATAGTACACCATTTCTAAAAAAAAAAATCTTTAAGCAACCACATTTTTTTGAAATTAACTGTTGATATTTTTTGGTTAAAAATTAAAAATGTTGAATGTTTAAAATGTTTAAGTAAAATTGTAAAAAAGTGGTTTGTAGTAGGTACTTAATTTCAAAATAGTAATTTTTAGCGATTGACGAAAAAATTAGTGATTTTTGGCGGTAAAAGTGACTTATTTTAGGAATAATTACCTTACATAAGGTGTTGTATTTATAAGTAATTTCACTCATAAGGAGTTGCATTCAAGCTAATGAATATATATATATATTATAAATTATAATTAATTAAAATAGGCATTAGGTAATTAGGAATATTGTTTTTCCATGTTATTGAGGAAGCTTGTTGAACTAGTAATTTGGTTTCACACGCAGCGGTTTAATCGCCAGCGGTTGCGATTGAAAATCGCGGCAGTTATATGGTGGCCTCGAAACAGCCGTGTTTAAATGGGTAATATTATAAATGACGCACGCGATTATATCACGTCATTAAAAACCGCCTTCGACCGCGTTTGTTCAATTTTCGAACGGTCGGAAGCGGCTAAACACTAAAAATAAACAGTGTATTTCCAATGTAATATTTCATACGGCATGATTACTATGCTGCGGTTATTATATTTTATCATTCATATGATAACTGATGGCAGTATGCCAGTACCTAATAATATTAATTAATAGTACCTATTACTCTTTTTCGAAATGAGATTCAACATCGAGGAATTTATTATTTTAGTCGTTGCTGAAGAAGCCTTTGGAATAAAAGTAAGAATCTATAATCAATTGACTTATTAATACATATTAAATTATCATAAATAATTTTTATTTAGAATATTGAACTTGCAATTTGAATACAATAAAAATATATATTAGATATACTTTTTAGGTATATTTGTTGAAATATCTTTTATGTACCTAAGTAATAATATTTTCTGCCTATAGAATCCAAAGTGTAATATAACATATTAGCTGTTCAAATGTGGCCAAGTCCTGTGTTAATAATTTCGACAATCTCGGAGACAGGAGCGTAGCCTGGAATTTCCAAGTGGGAGGGGGGAGTTATGAAAAATAACAACCTTAATTGAAAAAATAAACCATTAATATAATTATAAAAAAATATACCGTATTTGTCTGTACTAATATTTATATTTTGAAAACTGATTTAGGTATGTAAAAATATTTTATTAAAATGTAAAATAAAATAAAATATATACATAAAAAGTAGGTAACATTAATCTTATTCGACGTCTTGTAATACATAGTTGACGTATTAAACCTACTGTTGGCAATAATATATCACGATGTAAAATCATAACTGCCAAACCATTTAGACGATTTTCACCAGTCGTACTTCGTAAATATGATTTAAAACTAGAAAGTGTTGAAAAGGACCTTTCACTGGATGCAGTTCTGACCGAAAAAGTAGCTAATACAATTAAAAGCCTGTAAATAATTGGAAATATCTCTTCATTGCAATTATTTAATACTTCCATTGTATTTTTCGGCATTTTCTCTTTTATTTGTTGATGCCATATTATGAATTCACCCATTGCAGTTAATTCATCTACATCAGTATCTGATGAATATGTTTTTAGACGATCTTTAAATTCAATTTCGTTAAATTCCCTTGAATTTATTAAACAAGTAAAATTGTTTAGTTACAATCTATGATTCATCAATCTTTCATCAAGTTGTTTAGAAAAATTATCTAAAAATGGTGTATATCGAAATCCTATATTACATTTTCAGAGATATTGTAACAATATTCAACCAATTTTTTTGATTTGTTGTAATTCTAGGTATTGAAATAACAATTCCTAAGGATTTGTATTTCTTCTCAACCTCAGAAAAATTGTTTTAAATTTTACTTCCGCTTCTCTTCGTAATTGAACTACTGCACTTATAACTTTATCAAAAATTTCCATTGCTAATGCCAAGTTCATATCTTCCTTTTGAAATTGATGACTTAATGGTAGACTTATTGAGAATACTTTCGCAAGTACATGTGCACAAATTAAAAAATCCCCTTGTTTCAAAGAACAAAGTAGACTTTTTGTTTTAGAAGACGTGACTGTATCAATCCATGTTGAAATTTCTTCGAATGCTTCAATGACTGAATCAAAAAGGTCTATAAATATTAGTATTGCTTCAAGTCATTCAACCCACCTAGTTGGACACAAACTTTTTAGTTTTTTTTTCTTAATTCTGGAATTTATCATTTAATAGTATTTTACAGTATAGCTTGTTTTTTTGGTGTATTAAAAAATCCACCAACCGTTTGAATTACACCTAAAGTATAACGAAGCGATTGTATATTACACACATCAGATATAGCCAAATTCAAAGAATGTGAGCTGCAGTGTAAATATAAAGCTAGTGGATATTTTTGATTAATAATTGATTGCACTCCATTAAATTTCCTTTGCATAGCAGAGGAACCATCATATCCCTGGCCTTTTAGGTAGTTTGTTTAAAATATTCAAGACTACTTAGTAAAACTTGTGCCAAATTATTTCCAGTTATATCTGTGACAGGAACAAATTGATAATAAAATCCTCCCTCAATTTTTCGGTATCTTTATCAAAATATCTAATGCACATAAAAAATTATTCAACTCAAGCTATATCGGTCGTTTCATCTGCTAAGATTGTAAAACATTTTGATCTATTTATTTTATCAACAAATTTCTTGACAATCAAAAAATTAATTATACTTATAATTTCATTCTGAACATCTGGACTAATATAGGTAGCAATTTTTGGATAGTTCTCAAAATATAAGTTCTCAAAATATTCTTTGATTGTTTGGTTACCATTAATAAGTTTATATTTTAAAAGTATTCTAAAATTCCTTTCATTTTGTAACAAGATTAGAATATTAAATCAATTGGACCACGGTCCGGATGTCCTCTTAGAGCAATGCATTGAACTCCACAGAGAATTACAGTTTCAATTATAGGCCTACTTGTCTATTTTTTCAATTTCCAATGTTGTATCAAAAATTTTCAAAAAGTTGAGAATCAAGTTGAAGTGTAATGCTTTTTTGTTTGTTTTCAAAAACCATTAAAAAATTATAAGCTTTTGCTATGGTAATTAAGTGACATATTTTTTGTTGATGATTATTGAACTTTTCCACAGCACAATGCCAATTAGTAAATTTTTCTAATAATTAATCAAGTCTTGGTCATTTACATCTCTTAAAGAAAATAGCATGCATAATTTGCAAAAAGCTCCGTTGCAATATTATGAATAAACCAACCATTTCCATCTATTAAGCCACTGAAATCGAAACTTAAGATTTCTTTTGCCATTAACGGGAAATTTGGTAATTTAGTAATAAGCAAGCGAAATGAGTTATATTATTTCAAATAAGCAAATTTTAGATAACTTATACTTTAATTATAATGTATATAGATGCGTTAATAGCGTTCATTGACATAGAAAAAGCCTTCAACAACGTCATCTGGGAAATGTTATTTAATATTATGAAAACCATAAATATCGATACTAAAGACAGAAGAATTATTCATAAGTTATATTTAAATGAAAAGGCTGTGATAAAAGAAAAAGGAAGTAAATCATAGGAAGAAGCAAATATTGAAAAATAAGTCAGACAAGGGTGTAATTTATCACCAACATTATAATCTGTACATTGAAAATACTCTAAATCAAGGGAAGAAGAAATTGGAGGAATAAAAATTAATGGTATGCTAGTACAAATGTTGTATTTTGCAGACAACATAGAAGAAAGTGAAGAAGAATTAGGAAACATGTTAACGAAAATGAATGATACCTGTAAAGAGTACAAAATGAAAATAAATAAGAGCAAAACAAAAATATTAATATGCAGCAAGCAAGAATTGTTATCGAACATAAAGATTGAAAATGAGAAACTGGAAACTGTTTAATGTTTTACATATTTAGGAAGCAAAGAAACATATGATTGAAAAAGCGAGATGGATATAAAGAGCAGAATACCATAAGCAAAACAGGCATTTTACAAGAAGAAGCATCTAATTACGGCAAACACTGTTATCTTAAATACTAAAAAAACTCTTTTAAAAAGTTTTGTATTGAGTATAGCCCTCTATGGGATAGAACTGTGGAAGATATTCAAAGAGGAAAGAAAAAGGATTGTAGCATTTTAAACATGGTGTTGGAGAAGAATACTGAAAATTCCTTGAACAGACAAAGTTAAAAAAGAGGAAGTATACCTAAGAATGAACGAACAAAAAACAATATGAAATACAATCACAGAAAGGACCAAAAAATGGATCGGACATATTATGAGAAATGATGAATGCATAACGACAATAATAGAAGGAAAAGCTGGAAGAGGTAGACCAAGAGCACCATTTATGAAATAGATCATAGAAAACTCAGGGAAAACCAATTATAAGGAACTAAAAGTAGCTGTGATGGATAGGGACGAGTGGAGAGTCATCAAAGTCATTTAACCAATCTGTGGATTGATAAAAAAAAAACAACTCATATATTATGAATGTTTGTAACATAGTGTTGCCGCTGTTATCAAATGAATGAATGAATGAATGAATACCGGGCAAACTATTCACAAACGAAGCCGGATAATATAATATATATATATTTAAAGATTGTTTTATTCCAAATAGAATTTAAAATAACGATATCTTAGGAACTAATCTCTTTATTAAATAGAAATTAAACAGCTTTATTGTAAAACGATATGTAAAATATTGGATTTATGCGCCAAACGCAATCTCTGATTTAAGAATTTAGAAATAAAATTCTTGCAAGAGTTTTATAAACATAAGATAATTTACAAAACTATCGCTAAAGTGGCTATCACAAAATATGTAAATTATCTATTATATGACCGAAGAATTCGCATTATTTGATAAATAAATTGCCAAATAAACAAAACTGAAGTCGGCCAAAAAAGGAAATATTAGCAAACATAAAAGAAAATTTAGACGATGAAAATGGATTAACCTATAACTTTGAAAATAGGATGATAGACGAAATAGTTGTATATCTCCAATTTACTACAGATCCCCAAAGATCTTACATTCCATGTTGCTATTCTTCTTTTCCTTACTTTGTTTTTCTCCTTTAATGAATACTTAGTAGTATTAGTCCCCACCTGGTGATCCGGATTGGGGACTATTTTACCTCCGGAGGTTTTTTAATAGTACTGTATCCATCATGTCATTATCCTCAAGATGTAATAATGCAGTAGTTTCCTCTTGCTTTCTGCATCGCAGTGGGTGAGCTAGTATTTAACCTATCCTCAAGCTGGCATCACCAAAACCTTCCATTGCCGTTAGATCCACTGCGAAAATCGCCAATGGTCAGTATTAGCGGTTACTGCTGCCCTCTGCTAACTTATTTTAATCGCCTTTTACGATAAGCAGGAGTTACTGAGGTCCTACTCTAGGTGCAGACCCCAGGGGAAATATGATAGTAGTTTACAGATTAAATGACATGTTATGCACAAAAATATTTTAAAAAAGTTTCTTCAGTACTACCTACAATATGATTCAAATAACGCTCTAAACTTTTCTGTTATTTCTAACAATAATCTGTGAAATTTTCGTTAAAATAAAAAGTCGTTCAGAAGTTATAGGTGCACAGAAGGCAGCTGTGCACGAAACACTGTACGGGCGCAACGGCAACCTTTGTATAAATTAAGTGTTAATTAATAATTATAAATGGCCTGCCACACATTACGAATTGGCAGTAAACGTGATAATTAATCCACTTAAACGCAACAATTTTTCTGATTGCACATCTAAAGCATTAGAAGAACCACTATTCTAAATTTCAAATTCATACGTTTTGAAGTTTTTGAGAAATAGCGATGAGTGAGTGAGTGGTATTTGAATTTTATATATTATATAGATTATACAATCTATAAACGTAAACTTTTTACGTATATTAATTTTATGTATCCCATCTTGTACCTACCATGTCCCATCTTACCCTCTCATACAGGTAAGTAAGGAAAATTGGACAAAAATAACGCTTTTAAAAAAATTTAATAATTTAATTAAATTTAATATTAATAATTTCACTCACTCAGAAATTACTGCTTCTTGGAACAATTCTTATCTACACGACTGACAAAAAAAATAGGTTGTAGGTAGTTGGAAACCTGCGAGCCGCTGTGCCGCCGTGCTGCATAATACATATTAGCGGTGAATAATTACTATTAATTAATCCATTTAAACGCAACATTCTTTAAAATCCTTTATTATTGCATGGTTAAAATATTAGAAGAACTACTATTTCAAATTTCAAGTTCGTACGTTGTGTAGTTTTTGAAATACAGGGATCAGTGTGTGAGTGGTATTTGGCTTTTATATATATAGATATATTATTTTATCAACCATCTAGCTATGCGATAACTCATATGTATCCTGTTTTTATAATATATTCCACCAAAAAAGTACTAAGAAATTAGAAATTCTAAGAAAATTATCACGGGGTCCTACAATTTACGATTGTCGAAGATATATATTTATAAATATCATCTGACATACTAAGAAGAATTTCATCTATTTCATCGCCAAAAATAGTTTTAATTTCAAAGTTTTTAAAACCTTGAAGGGGTTATTGAAAGATCGCCTACTCGCGGTACCCCCTGGTCAACGTTCATCTTTAAGACGAACGGCTAAAGGTCTTTCAACTCGGCGGCCAAACTAGCGTTTATATCGCTCTTCTGGCCTGGTTACATGCATATCTAAAATCCAAATCGAACACATTCGAATCGAAAGATTCGACCCAAAAACGGCCCTTTTCAGGGCCATCGGATAATAAAGTTAGGGCCTACCCTACGCATTTGCCAAATCAACATTGAAGGTATTAGCAGATCAAAAAGTGACTACATCTCCCGTATCCTCAGGGAACAAAACATCGACATAGTGGCAATCTAAGAAACCCACACTCAAGACGAAATCCAACTCAATACCAGAGGCAAAATACACGGATACTCTTTAATCGGAGCCACATACCACCGCTCCTACGGAATAACAACTTATGCCCGGAATAACCTAGATGAAGTCAAGCTTGAAAGCGTAACCACCCTACACGACATCCATATTGTCAAAGTCAATGTCGGACCAACCACAATTATAGACGTATATAAACCACCAATTATCATGTGGCCAGACCATGTTCTAGGAGACATCTCTCATCCAACGATAGTCATCGGTGACTTTAACAGCCACCACGTGAATTGGAAGTATTCCAGTAACAATATAAA